>JANTQH010000113.1:0-110123 GCA_032988465.1 Onygenales sp. PD_10
TTTCTTTCTTTCTTTCTTTCTTTCTTTCTTTCTTTCTTTCTTTCTTTCTTTCTTTTATAAACATCTAGGCTTCGTGAATAACGTACCTGTCATGATACCATTCCACAATAATTTCATCACCAGCGGCAGCACTGACAAACTCGGACACGGGGCTGCCGTTCACGTTGCATGCTACGGCAGGACTGGAAAGGTCCTTCACAGGGTCGTTGGAGGGAGGTGACCGGATATATTTGCCCTGGCCATCACCTTGGTCTTCCCCATTCACCCACACTCCGTAGACTGTTATGTGTCAGCATATACCTCGCTCATCACATCCGGTCTAGAAGAGACGACGTACCTACGGCATGGGAATGCGCATATCCAACGAGAGTGAGGGCGGCCAAGAGTGTGGTTGCCAGTTTCATGACTTCGGTATTTAGGTCTTGTTAGTTCAGGACAGAGAATTTAAAATGAATGGGAATATTAATCGTCCAATTCAGATATCAGATAGAAGCCGGCATAGCAGGGTATATATATACATCCTCCCCCCTACTAGAGGGACTGTGGAGGGACCATGTCCTTGAAAACACAGAAGAGGGGGACATCGGTTCCATCATCCGTAGGAATTGGGTGAGCTGATGGCACAGTAAAAAATATCATCATGTTGCTTGGAGTCGAATTTCAAGTGAGTCTTGGAATGGGCGGAGGATCGGACCGAACCATCGGCGAAGTAATATATTTGACACTATTCCAAGATGATCTTCAGGACCACGCTTATCTCCTGGACCAGCAGCGATTGGTAATGACCACCTGGTCACCACTCACCTGGCCACCCAGTACGCTATTTACCCATGGATTTTCGGCTCCTATGTAAGCCGCATTTCGTTCATGGATTTCATGAGTTTCGTAGTCTCATACTCCGTAGAATGAGCCGATCTAGGCCACTCAGGGCGCCACGCCTTTCCTGAACCCGACACTGGCCAGCCTGCCCCAACCACTAGGTCTGTTCATGGCCGCCTTTCAATGTGGCGTACGGGCCGTGGCCTGCATGCTAGGAAAAGAAACGTCATCCGTATCTCCGCCCACAATCAAGCAAGCATACCGCTCACCATAACATGTCCTACAATACCATCCACCAAAATAATCCACGTGTATCAAAGATCCCGCGTGACATAACACCCCATCACACCGCAAACGGATTCGCATGGATCGTCACACTCTCAATCCCAACCCCCTCCCACCCCTCCTCCTCCACCTCCTCCTCCGGAATCGCCGACGGCTGCACCACCCTCCCCTTCCTATCAACCTTCACCTTAGCCTTCTCCAACCTCTCCAGCACAACCCCCCCACTCTCCCCCTCCCCAGCCGCCAACACCTTCCCAAACGCCGTACTCTTCCCATCCAAATGCGGCGCGGCCGCAAACGTGATGAAGAACTGGCTCCCATTCACCTCCGTGGTCTCCATGGCGCCAGAGGTGGATTGCGACTTGACGGTTTTGGCTGCCATGCTTAGGATGCCGCGGGCGTTGTGGCGGATGGTGGGGAGGTGGATTTCGTGTGTGAGTGGGGCTGGGTGGTAGATTGAGGTGCCGCCTTTGGGGATGTCGAAGGGGAGCGGAGAGCTGTGGGTGGGTTTTTGGGCGGAGGACGGGCTCGTTGAGAGGGAGATGTCGCCGCCTTGGATCATGAAGGTTGGGATGAGGCGGTGGAAGGGGGTGTGGTTGTATGCGCCGGAGGCGCAGAGGGCGAGGAAGTTCTGGATGTGGGTTGGCGGGTTAGAATGTGGTTATTCAGGTGGGAGACGGGAGGATAGAATTCGATGTGATTCTGATAGATGACTATGGGTTTTCGCTTGGGGGGAATGCATACCTCTGCGGTCTTGGGGGTTGCTTCGCAGAATACCTCGACTTTGAGGTCGCCGTGGGTGGTATGGAGCTGGGGGGGCTGGAGTTAGTTCTGGCTGGGGATGGTGATTATTTACGGGGTGGATAAAGACTTACTGTCACCGACATCTTGTCTGGCCACCTCGGAATTGAATTCTCGACGACACTCCCAAGGTTGTGTCGAGCTCAAGCTCAAGATCAAGATCGAAGAAGTAACTGGAGTTGATGTCACTTAGGTCACGTGGACAGACTGAGTGAGATATTTGTGGGAAGGCTGAAGACTCTCATATTGCCTAGCTAGTGAGAGATCTATCTACTGTGTGACCATGTGTTCACACTAAGCCTGATTGGGAGATCAGAGGCAGCCTATGGCCTACACCCCCCCTTGAGTGGAGCTGTGTGAAACACATAGATCTCACAAAAATACTGCTAATCAGTGGAAAAACCCTAGATACATATAAAGACTTGCTATTTTCCTCCTTTTCTACCAGAAAACCCTAATAATTTTATAAAATGATTAAATGTAACTATACTTAGAGGCTTCATCAAATTATTAGTTGCTATTTTAACTGTAGGGATATATTCCAATAATATAATATCATTCTTTAACTGAGATTATAAGTAATGAAAATACATATCTATATGCTTGCTATAAGCTATAATTATAGTAACTTGAGTGAGGTCTATCACTTCTTTGTTGTCCATAAGAATCTATATAGAGAATATAGTTATAAATTCAATCTTTAATATGAGATTTCAGATTTATATTATCTTATAAACTGTCTTACTAAGTGCAACATATTCAGCTTCATTCAAACTAAGTAATATATAAGTCTATTTGGCAGACTACTATAATATCAGGATGCCTGCAAGCTTAAATATATAGCTAGATATAGATTTTTAATTACTATTTAAAATATCTATTTAATTAGAATTTATATATTCAATTGGGAGGTAGATGTCATTCAGGAAGTTAGAAATTAGACTATTAAGATACTTATAAAAAAGGTTTATATTAGGTATTTCTTTTAAATATCAGATGATGTGTAATAACACCTTTCATAATTTTAGTGTTAGATTAGTGTTATACTGGCTGAGTAATGAGGCTATATGCATGATATTAGGCTGAGTTTTGACTGTGAGATACTAGATGCAACTCACACTCTATTAGTAATATTACTTTATAAAACTACCTTCATCCTCTAGAATGAGAGAATTATTAAATCTAAGAAACTCCTCCATAGATGTATATATAGTGATGATGTCTTCCATATAGAAATCCTCTACTAAATAGTTAATATAGTATTAGTAGGTTAATTTAATTTCCTCAGGTATGTAGCTTACTTTCATGCTTAAATATTTCTTCAGTTCATATAGGTTTTTAATCTCAAAATACTCATTTAATTCACATACTAGCTAATTAGCATTCATAAGATCTTTGGATGTTATATTCAAATCATCAATATAGATAGTCATATAGAGATGAGATTTAGTGGTATGTTACTATAGATTTAAATTATATGAACTTATGATGAATTCTATCCTTATAAGGAGAGCTATCAGAAAATCATATTAAATTCTTACAGTTAAATTTAATCTATAGAGACTACTCCCTACAGTGCAGATAAATGTTTTCAGAGCATCTAATTCAAAGCTAAATAATTATCTCATATAAATAATTTTATTCAGACATTCATATAGATAGGCTAGTATAATATCTACCTGCCAGAGCATCCATCTGCATTGCACTACTATAGTAAATAATAAGTAGTTTATAATGTTAATTATTATAGGTATATAGGTCTTCACTCTACTACTCTTCTTAAGCTAGTTTCTATAGATCATCCAGTGGGACTTTTATAGGATATCATTGGGATTCACATTTAAATTGGTTGATTGATCTTTTTCAATGAATACTCAGTAGCTAGAAGCTACTAATTCCCTAGTAGGTATATTGGATCAGAAGACTAGATGTCATGTGTTTTATTATTCTAGGTTAGTTATTTTATATTGTATTGATCTTTGCCAGTACTCTCTTATCCTCTCTGGCTATAATATAATGTTCTTATATGATTTAGAGAGAGTATCTATATTAGGTGAAGAGGTGTAAACTGTATAGATACTAGTAGAATGAAATTACTTATTATCTTTGAAAGGTTTCTCATCTTCTACTATATTAATTATATCAACATTAGGTGTCTTGAGGCTCTAGATGTTAGTTTTTAGGCCATCAGTATGTTCAGAATCTAGCTTTAATAGTATAAATCAAACATCTAATGTATAAAGTATTTTATTAGACTTAAGATCTTAAAGTTAAAAAATCAATATCCTATTAAATTCAATTAGTTTATATAATCTCATATAGAGGGACAACTTATCTGCAGGCTTCTGCAAGCCATGCAGGTGAGTGTAAACCTCAGTTCTAATTTAATGAAAATATTTCATTTAGAGTAATAAATTTATAAGTACACATCATAATATCATATAGAGACTAGGGGTTATAGAATTTACTATCTGCAGCTAGAATACACTATTATACAGAACTGTAGATATAGAGGTATTATTAGTTATCACAATAATTATATTCATAATATCTGCCTAGAATTTCTTGGGTAGATTGCTTGTAAATAGGATTGCTCTCATATGCTACATTATTATTTGAATGCTATATTTAGAGACACTATCTTAATGAAGAGATTAGGGGGTAGTTGATTCTCATTTAATACTATATTTAATTATAATTCTATTTATTTTTATAGACTGAAAAATGCCATTAATATCTGTTTGTATGAACACAGAAGATCTGTAATCAAAATTCCTTATAAATTTAAGTTAGAGAGTAAAGAATTTAATAGCTTCATCTTTTGACTTCAAAAAATACATTCATCTCATATAGGTAGTATCACATGTAATTAACATCTAATATTTGATCTCTTTATGAGACTTCAGAAGGTAGTCAGATAGATCTTCTAATATTTTATTTCTTTCTGTAAGATTAATATGGATCTTTTCAATTGATTGTAAAGATCATAATATAGGCTTTTATAAGTAATGATGAATCATACTAACTTTAATATATTTTTCACAGAAAAGTCCTATTTTCAGGCTATTGATTTTAATGCTGGATTTCAGATCTTTCAACATTGTGATAATAGTACCTACATGAATATAGCTAAGATCTTAATATTACTTAGTGAGAGTTTTACTTATAGGGTTAGGGCCTGCATTTATAGATTTAGTTTTATTAAATGTTTTCAGGGGCATGATAGTGGTAGCAGCTACAAGTAGAAGTCTGATTTTTCAGGCTAAATCTAGCATTTTATAATTATATGATTTCATTATAAAGTTCATTACTCTATTAATACTATTAAGATCTCATTTATATTCACATTCAACTATTTTATATAAGCTCTTACTAGGGGTCTGAACTGCATGAAAAATAATGCCATTCAGAAACCTATAAATAAAGTATATAGAGTTAATATTGGAGAGAGTAAATCTATACCCTTAATCCTCTAGAGCTATAAAGAATAGTAAGTTAACTATTAGTTCAGAAATGTAGTGAATATCTCATATGATAATATTATCACCTTCAACCTTAAGAATCAAGCATTCTATCTCTTTAATGTGCCCTTTCCTGCCTGTAGTAGAGTTAACTGTTAGTTTGCCTGTATAGGATTAAGTCTTTATAAGAGAAAAATGTTTGCTAGTCATATTTAGACTAGCTTCTGTATCCAATAATTACAGCTTAAGGGCTATAGTGTTTTGCAGGGTTACTGAGAGTATATCTCTTTATAGTTTATAAATTAGAATGATATTTATAGATAGTTAATCTACTATTAAATTCTTATTATTTATAAATTCATTAGTTTTTATATTATTAGAACTATCTTTACCCTTTCTGCACTTATCTTTACCCTTGCCTCTACTCTGTTTTTCAATCTTCTTAAGCCAATCAGGCTTATATTTAGAGTGTAGGTGCCAGTATTATTTATTAGTATAATTAATGTTCTTATAATAGGAGTAGGTCTGCCTGTTATTTAAATTATTAATTAGAAAGTTTGTAGAGTTTATATCAGAATTCTGTGTTTTCAGGGCTATAGATTTCTTTTCAGCCTAATTAGATAATTATTTTATAAGGTTATCTATATTGATATTAATAATCTCATCCTGGCCACTAATATAGAAATCATCTAACTGTGACTTGATGAATACTTTCTGGAAATTCTTGAGGTCTAGGAGGAAAAGATCATAGTAGATGTCTTCTGAATTGCAGGATAATACTCTATAGTAAGCTATAAGATAATGAAATTAGTATTAATAAGATATATAGTTAGTGTTCTTAATGAATAGGCCTGTGAGCTTCTTAATAATATTTATATATTTCTCCACTAGAGAGACTACATATTCAGTGTTGATTGTATCTCAGATTATAGTAGTATTATTAGATTCTAAGTCTCCAATGACTTCATGTATGTTCCTATGCAGGCTAGATAGAATACAGTAATATAATATTTTTAATTTTATAAACTATTTAACTCTCTCATATTAGATTCCTTTGAAGGAAACTATCTTATAGTTAAGTAGAATGTTAGATTCTCTAATCACCTTAATATCACCTAATATACTATTTTATCATGCATTATAGTTAGAGTCATTAAATGTGATAATCTTTTTTATAGTAATGATAGAGTCTATTTCTTTTTGATATTTATATATCTTAGTATGTAAGATGTTAGCTGTGGAGGTCAGTTAATAAATTGATTATTAGTATACTATCTTTCTTATAGAACTGAGAATCTATGTCCTTAAGTCTCTTAATGCCTCTTTAGTTATTATAATTAACCTATTAAGATCCTCTGTAGGATTATAGGTAGAGATAAGTATACTATTATAGATAGTCTCTACCTCTTTATCCTGCATTATGCATTGCTATTTATATATATTATAAGCTTTATAGGTTATAAAAGATTTTGAGCTATCATCTCCCTCATTGGAATTAATATCAGGGTAGTTAATGAGCTATTATCTAGTCTGTAATGAAGTCATACTGATAAAAGCTATTCTATTAGAGATGAGCTGAGTTGTAGCATCTGTTTGAGGAGTAATAGAGAGGTCACTAAGCATGCTATGCATCTTTATGATGCTTAATTGAGCTGATTAATGGTGTAGTCTCTGAAAAATAGATTAGGAGTAAAGAGGCTGATTTGGGTGAAAATTCCTCTGAAAAAATTTTCTTATGTGATTTGAGGTATAAGGATGTGTAAATTTCACAGAATTGAATATCAAATAGTGAAATATAAGAGATATCTAGGTTGTATGAACCTTCCAGTTGTTTTTGCAGTGTTTTCAAATGAAAAAACATATACTGGGCTATAACCTGTGGGAAGGCTGAAGACTCTTGTATTGCCTAGCTAGCAAGAGATCTATCTACTGTGTGATCATGTGTTTGTGCTAAGCCTGATCAGGAGATTGGAGGCAGCCTACAGCCTACAATATTTCCCCCTGACTTTAAAACACTTCAAGAGATTCCAAGTCCACTATTTATCTTCACTCATTGCCCAGTTTGAAAATTTTATTGATAGAGTAGGGGCCTCACCTGTTCAAGTTTGACCACAGGATTGTCGAC
This sequence comes from Onygenales sp. PD_10, assembly GCA_032988465.1. Classification (NCBI taxonomy): domain Eukaryota; kingdom Fungi; phylum Ascomycota; class Eurotiomycetes; order Onygenales; species Onygenales sp. PD_10. The sequence continues at coordinate 7,492 of JANTQH010000113.1, forward strand.
AGCCGACCTCTTTCAAATTTCTTGTTTTTCTCACGCTGTTCTTACAGCCTGTGGAAGAGCCAGCAAAGTGGACTTCAGCAGCTATCTTTTATATTTCTATGCAGATATTCGCCGAAGTAAGCTCTGCCTTGAGAAGGACGGCCAACTCTGAGCCGTGGACTTTACAAATTCTGGGGATTTGTCCGGCGAGTTTGTGCCTGGTTTATTCTTACATTCAAGTTGGCTTCATTGATCGCAGCTGCTCGCATATTATGACCTGCACTACCGTTTCTGTTCTACCCGCCCGACTCTGCTCTCCGTTCCAGATATTCCATACCTTTCGTCACTTGCTCTTGGGTGATTGGTTCCGGTGGTTGAAGGTCATGCTGGGCTTCACACTTGGTTTTTATTCTTTTATGCAATGAGCGTTAATGGTCAAGGGAACAACCCTATCTCTAGATCTAACATGTCTAGCCCATCCAATTGCACCGTGTCCATGTTACTACACATCTTGTTAGCAAAGGGGGGCATTCCAGCGAACGTTAATCGATAGAGGAAACTCACAACTGATAACCCAAAAACTGATCAAAAAACGTCTCATTCAAATCCGCATGATTCGACTCCATCCCCGTCTGCTGTGCCTGCGCCTGTGCCTCCGCAGGCTCTCCCCCAAACTGTTCCTGAATCAACGCAGCACTTTCATCCACCAGTGCCATAATCTCAGGAAATATCTTCTCACACCACCCTATCCGCTCCATTGACCCAATCGCCTGAACGCAAAACGCCAGCTTCTCCCGACAATATGCTAGATTCCGCTTATGGATTGCCAGCACGAGTATGTGGACCAGCTCCTGAATGCATCCGCTGTCGAACAAAAGCAGGCTGGAAAGACAATTGCACTCCATCATGCGCTTGACGATCACGATTGCATTTTCTGACGCTTCAATGCACGTGTGGCTTAATTCATCGTACCGTTTCTGCTTCTGTGGGTTCAAGCTGAGCGTGGAGGCGTGGAGGACGGAGTAGAGTAGGAACGGCCGTGTGACGTGGATTAGGGTCATCCAGTATCGGAGATGGAGGACGAAAACTGCCCGTCGGTGAGATGGCGGGACGGAAGAGTCCCAGCGGAGATAGGAAGGGATGGCAATTAGCCAGTCTCGGAGCATGGTGATGCCTTTGGAGACTTCGTGGAAGGAGACTTTGCCGCCGTTTTGCGCGGGGATGAAGTAGAGGGATTGGCTTATTTGTTTTTTGAGCTTGATGAGGGAGACGCAGGAGGCTTGGTAGCCTAGGGGCATGTTGGAGCCCGGGTCCAGGATCTGGAGTTTACATGGACTGTTAGATTCTATGGCTTCAAATGTTTAAAAGGGTGGAGAAGTTTGTTTGCCTCTTCAGATGCCGAGGGCGTTTGGATATATGTGACTTCGTCAACTATCGCACAAGGATAGCCTAATCGGATGGCCAACTCTTGGTCCAGAAGATATATTGTCCACCATAGACGTCTGGATTTTTCCCTTTCGACGGAATCACGGCCCCTTGGCGAGACATTCCGGTGCATTCCTAGGGTGATAGCAATCCTAGTCGCGGTTCCTAACATAGAATAAGCTGACACGGTGTAGCATGTGGAATGTAATGCAAGGCTCTGTCGTTGAAGTACATTAGCCCCTCCTTTCCCCAAGCGTGTCAATCATACAAGCATTTAACCAAGGGCCTACCAGTAACGCCAACGCCCTGACACTTTCATCATCCGCCTCATCACAAACCTGCGGTATCAGACTCTTCGCCATGGTGATGTATTCCGTCGACGACTTGGCGTCCCTGATCAACGGTGAAGGCTGTTTCGACGAGCATATAGCAAATATAGAATAGAGCGAACATATCCACTGCGGACTCGCCGTTGTGCCAGCATCTTCCAGCGTCCTGTCCAATGCAGAGTATATCTGCTCGTGCGAGAAGAACCAGTATACACATTGGAGCTCCTGGAGAAACAACGATATGTACTGGATACACACATCCCTGTCGGGTAGGTAGATGCGCTCGTTATAGAACGGCCTGCTACTTGCGACGCTCTCTGGGAAGGTGGGCGGGAGGTGGCCGGATCGCAATGGAGGGATAACCTTGGGATCTGATCTTTGGGTAATCTGCTCGCCCCTGGATTGGGCAGCGTGCGTCGCGTGGTTGAATCTGACGGAGGAATCGACTCCCACGTATCCTTGTGTCAAAGTGTTATTATTATATACCCATATAATCGTTGATATGTCTGGGAAATGCTTACTATATTTCCCCAACGAATCAACAAGCATACACCCCTGTTCCTCTTTTAAAAGCGAACTTTCATCTGCCTCGATAAGCTCCGGCGCTGGCGCCGCCGGCGGCCTTGGGAGAATTGGAACCACGCGCCCCCCTGGCCGATCATTGACCGCTGCATTATCATCTGGGGGTTCTTCAGAACGACCCTTTTCTATCTCTGCAATCATAGCCCGCATAGTCGGTAGGTCAAGTTCCGTTCCGGGAACAAAGTGTCGTAGCAGATACATGCACGATTCATATTCTTCCTCGGATACCTTGTAGAATGGCCGCTTTCTCGGCCGTGCAGTGATTCCGCATGTTTGTCCGATGGATGCGCAGTAGCGGCAAACTCCCAGCCCTAGGTATCAGTTAGCTGTCGCTCATTCTAGTGAAGAAGCGGTTTGTCCTCTTTCTCTTCCTCTATATCTTGAAAATACACGAACCTGTTGGGACACACTGGGCAAGCGAGCATTAGCCATTTGCACCCAAATAAAGTGAAGGTTGAATAAAAAGTTTCGGAATTAAGTAGTAAGAAGACTGGAATCCCTATACTATACCTTCGTTTTACGCTGCTTACACGCATCACAGCTTTGCCGAGCTCTTTTCCTGGTCTGGTTTGGGGTGGTTTCTCCCCCTTCAAGGGCATCTGGACCCTCCGGGGGCGGTTCTGAGTTAATAGGGGAATTTTCTATTATCGGAAGAGGTGACTTGTGGGGGCTGGGTTCTGCATCCATCGTTTGGGATGGGATGGATGCCTGGATACTATTCCTCAAGATCGCGAGCTGTGATTAGCCGCAGTCCAGGGTTAAGAAAGGCCGGCTTTAGTTTATATTATTTTGGGAATGTCCGAGGCAAGAAACTGAAAACTCGAGCAGAAGATGCGTGTACGGAAGGGGGAAGTTGGTTAAAAATGATCAAAAGCTAGAGCTTGGGACGAATATTGCCTATTGCTGGCATTTCGCGCCTATTATATCACCTGGGTTAGTTAGCTATCAAAGCTACCCCATGCGGGGTAGTTAAAGGTCACTAAAGTTTGTCGGGTTCACTAATTACTTGACAGGCTAATTATCAATTATCTTGGGGGATAGCCGGACGCTGGGTAGTCAGATTAACGAGGAGTTTTTGATACATGCTAGAAAATTATAAACACCCCTTATATATGACTAGATATTCATAACATCATTGATATAGTCTACTCATCCAACCAATCCCCTAGCTATTTCCCTTTCCCCTGGCGCATAGCAATATGTGCCCCGTGCGATTTCTACTAGTATGCAATTCTGCGCCAACTTCCATTGAAAATCATCCGCATATGCGGCAGCCACACCTGGCGGCTTGTTAAACGATACTGCTTCATACCCTACACCTTATTAGAGTTATCCAAAATGACCTTCAGCGGTGCAAGCCCCATGGTAAAATGGTCCTTCGACTCAGTCAGCAGCCGTGTGCCATCTTCACCAGGGGCAAACTTGATGGTATCGAATGCCATGAGAATCTGGCAGACAGCTGCCCTCAATTCCATGAGAGCTAATGCGCGACCAATGCAGGAGTAGGGCCCTGAAGGAAAATAATGTCAGTTTACGGTTCCTCAAATATGGCCGGGTCATAAGATGTGGCTGGAGATCCAGCTGGGCAACCTACCTAACGAGAAGGTAGCAAAACAATGTCTATTTTTAATGAGCTCTGGCTGAGAGTACCACCGTTCAGGGATAAACTCGTTGGCGCGAACATATGCGTCCTCAGCTAGAAAGAAGTTAGCAAAGATAGCTCGATGGTAATTGACCGAACACAGAAAACTCACATCGTCCCAAAGCCCAGAGCGGAATCACAACAGTAGTTCCCCCAGGAATATATGTCCCATTTACCGTCATTCCCTCTGGTGGCGTTAGACGCGGGTATCCAGAGGGTATCACAGGGTGCATCCTCATAACCTCATGAAGGACAGCATCCAAGTGCTTCGCTGACGAAACGTCCTTAGGGTCCAGTGTTTTCTTGCCTCCTTCAAGTAGCGGCTCGAGCTCAGCCCGGAGCTTCGCGACTTGGGTAGGGTCTCGAGCGAGGTGGTACAAAACGTAGGTTAGCGTGGCGGCAGTAGTATCGCTTCCACCGACGATAGTGAGCCGTGTGTCGCCTCTGAGTAGCTGGTAGTCCTTGTCCTTTTTCTCTGTCTTTTCGTAATCCTCAAGGAGGTATTGGAGGACCTGTACTGTCTGTTAGTATCTTTGGTTTTTGAACGTTGACATTTTCGGGTAATGGAAAACTAACATCTGGCTTTTCAGATGGCTTCTTAGCCCTGTCCGCAACCTTGCTCCCCACAAATTCCAAGAACGTTTTTGGTCCCTTGAACAGAAATGGAATCCGATGGACAATGGGAGTAGCCCAAGGGATAGGTGTAAATTTCCCAACATTCGCCATCCCAGCTTCAAGCAAGTCTGGAACCCAGCGATTAGCCTCCTCCGTAAGCATCTTGAACGATTCGCCAAAGCTTAGTTCCCCCATAACATCAAACGCCCAGAACTTGCACCACCGCGTCGCGTCAAACGGTTTCCCATCCATCTTGGCGAGCTGTTGAATTAAAATCTCGGTATGTTCGGACACGCGAGGCTCGTATATGCGCAGGGAGGCGGGCGAGAATGCTTTAGAAAAGACTTTGCGGCGTTTCTCATGCACCTTTTTATCGCGCATGGTATGGAGGTTGACCAGCGGAAGCGACTGCTCGTACCATGGTGTTTTGCTACATTTAGAATCGGATCCTAGAAATGCTTGGACTGCTTCTGGGACATTCACGGAGAGATTTCCAGGTCCTGCGTTCTGTTTAGTATGGCAAAATCTAGAGTTCGAACAGCGAAGATGTACAGTACTTACCGGTTCGGCAGATTGGTCCATATTTCTCATGCAGCTTGTGCATAACAAGGTAGTTATCCGATTTCTTCAACAGCGACGAGTGGTAAATATTCGATAACCTGCATAGGAATGGCCCAGGGAATTGCCTGAGCGGGTGGAAAAGAACCCGATAGGCCGAAATACTTCCATAGAGCCCAGCAAGATAGGAAGCTGAAATCAATAAGGTGTTGATAATGGTTTTAGCGACCGCGTAGTGAGTAAAATAAAGGATCGCAGCTCCGAGTGAGAAGAAAAGATATATATAAGCCTTGACGATTTTGTGGCCATATCGATGGTGTTCACCATGGATGAAGAAGCCCAGGTGAGTGGTGATTCCTGCTACCGCAGCAAGGATACAGCTATTTTCATAGTTGTCCCAGCTGAGGCTCTCCACGAACCCTGCCACCAAACTCATGATGACCAAAACTCAAGCAGGCAAAGGTAGAGAAGGTGCTGACGGGCGACTTGGCCCTCTGTTGCAAGATGATAGTCTAATATATGCATCCTGATATCTCCGAAATCTCGAAGCTTTGCCGGTTTTAGCGCATGGAAGCATGGAACCAGAGTTTCCTGTATGTCGAATCCCGGCCGACAATGCTTCTGACATTCTCCGCATTTCCCTCCGCATCTTCCTCTGGATCCTGTGGATATCGGCGTCATGTCGAGACTGTCAAGTTGTGTCAAGTGTGGGTTGACGTTACTTCGGGAATCGGTAGTCATAGATACCGACGCGCCTTTCCTAAAGAGGGATAGTGCCACCCATCTGTACCGGCAGTCTCGGCTATTCTGCGGGTGTGGAGATACAGTGCCGATGTCTCTCGGGCCGGATGTAATAATTTTATTTGTTTGCTCGAAACGATGTCTTTATGGCTTTCGATATGGAATATCTGGATTGCGTTGATAATCTGTTACCTCTACCAAATCATTTTGATCCCGGCCAATTTTTTCATGATTGCTAATGGATGGGGGGGTTGGTTGGCAGTTAGCTAGTTAAATAGCGTAAAAGTTTGTGGAGGCAGCTCCATCTATTCCCACACAAACTAACAAAAGAATGCTCAGCAACGTAAAGCAGCAAGAGGGTCTTGTGATCAAAGGTTGTTGTTCTATGAGATTTGCATCTTCAAAAATGGAATTGTCGAATAAAGTAAATATATACATCAAAATGCTTCACAAAAAACATATTATCCCATCACTTCACTCCTCCAACCACACTAAATCTTCAAATTCCCAATCCCATTCCGTAGTCTTTCTTCCCTCCATCGCTTTGGCCATATTCCCTGCTTCCCCGGGCTAAGAATGCCATTTGGATCCAGTGTATCCTTGATCAGTTCATTAAGCTTCATCAACGACCCACCACGATAATCGTATTGCTGAGCGACAAGATCCATATGCTCAACATGGGCGCGGTATTCTCCATAGCCCGCCTGGCGCGCGTCCTTCACCAATTGCACAAACAGCTTGTTTGCATTTTCCTTGTTTGTTTCGCATTGTCTGTCGAAGTAAATCATGTTGATATGAGTAAGGTGGCGGTGGTAGAGATGCAGGCCGGCTACGAAGTCGAAGCCGTATTTTGCGCAGGAGGCCTTTGCGGTGTAGTAGAAGTCCAGCGCCTCTTTTCCATCGGGAGGTAGTACAGGTGAGAACGAAATGTGTCCCCTATCAGAAACGGTTGTTAGTCATATATCCTTTTGGGTTATTTGCGAAAAATAAATTCACGTACCCATCTTCGGCTCTATATTTCACAGCATGGATGGGTACCATAGTCGGCACACCAGTTTGGCAAAAGCGATCGCCTGGAGGAACATCTTCTGCTTTAAGTAACTCCTGTCCTTCTTTTGGATAGTATGCGTTCCCACGCAGCTTGGCTCCTGGGATCTTCAGAATAGCAGCCTCGCATCTTTTATAATTCGCCTCGATAATTTCTCTCGGTCCATACAGACCAAAGTTAGTATCCCAGAAACCACAGCCAAATTCCTTTTGCAGCTCCTTCAACCTAGCGTAGGGAATGGCACCATCGCCATCAAAAAACTGTTTGCGACAGCCTCGTCTACCGATTTCACGTGTGATGTTGCCAATGACGGGGTGATTCTGGATTGCTTCTTTCATGAGTAGTTCTCGGAAAGTATCCACGACAGCGGCAAGGTCGGTCTCGTTCTCAAAGTCGGCGTGACAGGACATAAATCCTTCGGGCGCTGGCGAAGCCCACAGGCTCATCTTCGTAACGATTCCAAAGTTCGACTGATTGAACATTGAGTCGTAAGTTGGGCCGTATCCACCACGGAACAAAGGCCAACATTTAGAATTATCCAATCCACCCATTCCAGTTCTGACAATGGATCCATCAGCAAGGACGACTTCAATGCCGCAAATTTGGTTTGAATGATCGCCATTCGGTGTGTAGCCCCAGCCCTGTTGCTCGAGATTAGAACTTTCGAAATGAAGTCTTTGATTTCGAGGATATGATGCTCACCCTATCCAATGCGTTTCCGAGCACGCTTCCCCAACCTAACGCAGGAACGGAGCACCAGATATTTTTGTTTTCCTCTTGAATGGCCTTGTATAATTTAAAAAAGCTGACCCCAGGCTCGACCGTATAGTAGGAGTATTTGTCGTTGACTTCGATAACCTTGTCCATATTTTGGAGGTCTATGGCGATGCATCCCTAGATGCGCGGGGGGTTTCATTAGCAAAAATAGACATGCATTTCTTATGACCAAATATTAATTACCTTCACTCTGCCGGCTGGCCCACCATAACCCAAATTCTTCCCTCTCGAGAACGTCCATAAGGGGATTTTATGCTCGTTCGCGATTTTTAGGATAGCCTGAATCTGCTCCACTGTCGTGGGAAGCAGCGCACAGGAACTACCTCTGATCTCGGATTCATCTTTCAAGAATGCGAATGGGTCATCATAGTGCAATTGGCGCTTCTCGGCCTCCACCACCACCGAATCTTCCCCGAGGATTTTCTTAAACTCTGCCAGAATTCCCTTCCATGTCTCTTCAGTGATTCCCGGTGGGAGAACAACAGGCGCGGGGACTCCCTCGAGCGCATCAGCCCAGCGCTTCAGGGCCGTGTTGGTTGCATCGTTTTCTTTCGGCTCGTGGCTAAGAGTAAAGGGTGGATGTTGGGCGCCCATTTTCGTTCAAAGTCTCGGTAATGAATTCTGAAGCCGGCTATTGATCTGTGCTCAAGTCTCGTTGACATTTTCAAAAATGGGGCGGAGCCAAAGCTTTTAAGTGCAAAACATGACGGCATCGTCTTTCGTTCGGCCAAGTCCTGCATTGCCGTGTCTGTCATTGTTGCTGCGATGCCGGCCATCGTCATCGTTTTGCGGCGCCCGAATTGTGGATGGCAACCAGAAGTTAGCCGGTCGGATACACCATTCCGCCATGTTGAACCACAGCATGCAGTTCTCGCCCGGGCTACCCCTCAGCTTGTCCCCGCACGAGGCATCAGACGGTGAAAATGTGGTTTGGAGGCGTCTTCGCGCGTTATAAATCCCTAGCGCATCTCCACCTCCATCTAAATAGCCCCCTGAACCGTCGACATCGCTTCTTCACCGGCGGGATCCAGCACGGCATCTACCAATCAAGACATCTCATCCCTCAAATACAGAGGGACAGCCACGCCTTTTGCTGAGGAGTCCCATGTCTTCCCCAGACCCCGGAATTCCCAGGTCGGAAGTTAAGCTGCAGTCCAGGGCCCCAGGATTCTGTCGATCGCCCTGGGCTCTGTTGAATAAATAAGCTGTCTCAAAGCTACCCACAAAATGCTTCTGTTTCTACGAATATCCGAATCCACAGTTTGCAGCTGGCGGATCTCTGGCTCTTTATCTTGTGCCTTCTCTTGACTGAGGTGTGCGTTCCGGGAGCACCGCATCGGCTGTCATACCACTTTAACACCTGTGATCCATCTCAGGGGTAACAGTAATCACCCCACGGACGCAGTTAAAATGTCTTCAAATGGAGATCAGAAGCGCGGTATTGAGTCTGACGACGAATATCAGCGCGAGGCAAACCCTATCAACACCGGGAGAAGGGATCTTGGTCTTTGGGAAAACCGAAGATTTATCGTTCTTGTGGTTGCTGCTGGCCTCGGATGCCTGGAGGTAAGCTACGTTGCTAACCTCGTTGGTAAACTGATGCTGACTTCAAGTAATAGTATGGCTATGATCAAGGAATGTCTAGTGGCTTTCAGGCCATGCCCGGATTTCTAATGGTATGTCACGTCCAGTGCTAGATTTGGGCTTTTTCCATCTAATGTCAATTCCCCCCGGCGCAGGTTTTTGGATATCATGACGAGGTAGCTGGCTGGAACATGCATGTACGACTCTCCCCTTCTAAAAATTTGGATAAGTAAATTTACTTATCAACCTCCCAGACTGGGCCCCAACAAATATTTGCTTCATTCATGTTGCTCGGTTCATTCATCGCTTCCTTCTTAATCGGCCCAATCGGATCATACCTTAACCGTCGGTTTTCTATAATGCTTGGGGCAGTTCTCCTGATTGCGGCTGTGACTGCTATGGCTGTGACAACCTCTTTCGGTGTTCTATACTTTGCTCGGATTCTAATGGGTATATCTAATGGCTTCCTGATGAGCTTTACGATGGTATACGTTCAGGAAATTGCACCTCCGCAGTTCAGAGGCCTGTCTTTCGGGCTGATTGCGAGTTGGATTACTATCGGAACTACGATAGGATACGTATGTCGATTCCTCCTATACAGCTTTTTTCTTATTCCCTGTGCTGACATGGATCTGTATAGGTCATTATATCCTTTACCGAGAAGATGGAGAGCAGGCTCGCCTACCAAATCCCTCTCTATAGTCTCTACGGACTGCCAGCCATCCTAGTGTTTATGCTTCCATTCTTCCCTGAATCTCCGGTGAGTAATAAACTCTCTCTAACCAATGTGATTTCATATTGCTAATGGTAATCCTCACAGAGATGGCTACTACTGCACGGCAAGGAAGAGGATGCCCTGAAGTCCCTTCGATTTATTCGACACACGGCATCCGACGAAATCGGTCTCCGACAAGAATTCGAGGAAATGAGACTGAATATTCAACATGAATTGGAAGCAAAAACCCAGGCGTCCTTCTTTGACATGTTCCGCGGTTCGAATCTTAGACGCACACTGATCGTAGTCGGGGTTGGTCTATGCAACCCCGGCGTCGGTGCCATGTTCATTTTGGCATTTAAAGCCTACTTCTTGAAAATGGTATGTCACCATCAAAAAATATTCTGTTGCCCTTTGTCCTGGTAATATACTAACAACGATGTAGTCAGGGGTCCAAGAACCATTCAAATGGACAATAATATCAAACTGCATTGGTCTGCTAGGACTAGTCATTTCTTGGTACTTCATCACCAAGGTTGGACGCCGCCAAGTTATGATTTTTGGTGCCAGTACTTGCGGAATATCGATGCTGCTCTTGGCTATTATTACTAGCATTCCAAGCATCCAGGGCCCTCGCCTCAGCGGGGGCTATATCACGTTGATTTCCGTCTACCTGTTTGGTTTCAATTTTGGCCTGGCCGCCTATACATACCTTGTTGCAGGCGAGCTTCCAGCACAAAATCTACGTGGCCACAGCTTGGGTCTTTCGACTGGGTGCGGCTTTGTCTTTGCATGGCTCACAACGTTCACCGCACCGTACTTCGTCAACCCGTCCAACATGAACTGGGGAGGGAAATACGGTACGTACCCCTTCTTCCTTGTCCTCTTTATAACGCAATTAGCGCCAAACTAACCTCTCCTTTTCTACCGATAGGATATATTTGGGCTGGATCCACCATCCTCGTGGTTTCCTTCCTTATCTTCGGTGTTCCTGAAGTGCGCGGCCGTTCCTTGGAAGAGATCGAAGAGATGTTCAACAACAACGTGCCGACGAGGAAGTTCCCGAGCTACGTGACACAAACTGCTAGAGAAGCGCGCGAGAGGCTTGATATTGCGGACCTCAAGGGCGAAGGCTTCGTCAAGCATGTTGAGTCTGTGGCTGGCAAATAATAGCCTCCCCGACTCGGTCGGATTGGGTTTGTGTCTTAGTTATTAGGTCAGCGTATAAAATTGGCTGATGGCCAATAGTAGTATCACCGGGAAGTTGGTTTTGTCGATTTCGATGTTATTTGGGGATTCTTTTCGTATATAACTACTTAAATCCTGCAGACTATTTAATTTAATTCCGTGATTACATATGTTTTATAACAAAGTTGGTAAAAAAGTTAATATCCTTGAAGCGCGATGTGCGCTCCATCGAAGATAGGGGGAACTGACTATTGCCACTCAGGGGTTCCTTTTTCCACTTTCAACACGTGATATGGATTAACGCCAAGACATCCATCTTTAACCTCACATCTTTCTGCCTTGACTGTCATTCTCGACATATCAATGTCGGCCTATCATATCTACCTCGACGGCAACATCACTCCGCCGCTAAGGGATCATCAGTGGGCAATTCTAATGCCCATCCAGCGTCGTTGACACTGTCTACCGTCACCAAAATTCGACTGCACGTTGATAAGTATCCAACGAACCCCATGGATATATACGATGGGTGACAGCTTGATCTATCAGGCCCCGTTATTATATCGAGTTATTCTATATACCATAGCCCCATTCCCCCTAATTATGACCTGCGGGTTGCGGCAGTCAACTATACCGGGCTGACCAGAGGTTAATTCCCCCACGAGGACTCGAATCGTGAGAAAAAAGTTTATAAACTCCAGCTGTGGAGAACCCTGACATTTTTCTGTCTAGATACAGAAAAAGAAGGAGATATATCAAACATCAGGGAAATAGTCGAGGCCCAATTTTATTTATCCGATTTTCCTCTCTCAGCCAACAAAAAAAAAGCGAACAAAATAGAGATGAAGGCCCCTCCCTTCCATCACCCTTAACGGGGAGGCGGAAACGCCCCATTAGGCGTTTTTCGACCCTGCAATTCATACTCAACTACAACATCGTCCGTTCGGCGAATTTGGCCGCCCTCATTAGCAGCTTGCCCATTGGGGGTGGGCAGAATGCTCTCCTGGCTATTGGCGATAGAGAGGCTGCTCCTCTTCTGCAAATGAGGCCGCTTAGTTCCCCGGCTCGAAGAATTCATATACCCATTGCTGCTATTGTAGTACCCCTTGCTATTCTTGGACCTGTTTGCCTTGCGGCTCAGTCGCTCGAGAAGTGGTTGGAGAGTCGGGATACAAGATGCAATGACGACGATGTCGGCTTCGATGCTGTTCGTGAATCGGGTTAGCAGAGCACTAGGGAGACGCGGAATGGGATGAGGGAGCAATTTGAGGTTCTCACTTTGTCCATACTACAAGTTCGGCGGTACCGTCTGTTTTTGACCAGGTTAGCCTGATGTAGGAGCCTGCGTTTAGATGGACTGAAATCCTACAGGTATAATCCGACTTGTCGGCAAGCCCTTTCAGCTGGGTACATTTTATGATTGCCATGGCGGAGGCACTATTGCGAACGTACGGTTCAATGAGTTTTTCTCGACAATGATCGATAACGAAAAAGAAAAGGATGGACGTACATTGTGCCAAGACCTAAGGCAGCGCTCAAAGCGAGTTTCTTCCTCAGGGACATCTGAAGCTTAAACAACACGGTGATAGGGTATATCGACAAATAGAGGTCAACAAAAGCGGATAATGCTGTATTATCAGTATAGTTTCGTCAGTCAATCAGTCTGGTCCGCGATACGAAGGTGGGAAACGGGGAGTTCTCGCACCTCCTGTAAAGATGGCATAGTTTATCAAAATCCAGGGACTATTACAGGTAGCGCCCTGTTGTTGGAGCTGAATATCCCAGAGAGCCCGAGGCGGGTGACACATTGTGAAGAGGACGAGGATGCACACCACCGACACCACACCTGCAAGGCTGACCAAGCTCCACAGGAAGATACGCTGGGTCTTGCTAGGATTCAATATCCTATTCAACATGGCCACCACTGCCATTTTAGGAATGGCGAAGCTGAGGATTCCAAAGATAAAGCTCACGGAATTGAGCATGATCGCGTTTTGGATTTCTGGGGGTTCCAATGTGTATTGATGCTTGCCATAACCACCCGCGATATTGAGTGTTGTAACGATCACGTACGCAACTCCAATAAGCTGTATTTCTGGCTATTAGAGGACCGGCTCCTATGGCAAGGCAAGGCTTCAAAAGTGCATCTTACCATTCCCACTACAATCAACCAGTCATCCAGGCCAACACTTCGCACAATCGTTGCTCGAATGGTCAGTCTTGCTGCAACAATCAATATTGTCACTGCTGTCAAACTCCACATCACCGCCATGAGCATTGGCCCCTTATCATCCGTCGGGCTTCCTGGTCTAGGATCCATTGTGTGGGTGTTTTTGGTGAGCGAACGCTGGAAGGGGGCCCGAGGCGGGAGAAGGATTATAAAAAAGGAAGAGTAAGGCCCTCCGTTGACACAGACAAGATGAACCACAAAAGAACAAAATATCAAATGACCCAAATAAGAATGAAACGAGAAAATATCGAGCAAAAGGAGACGGAAATCGGAATATTAACTAGGGATTGCTGCTGCCGCATCCTCCCAGCAAGGTATTTAGCGCTCCGTCCTATTGGAACTCAGGAAACGGGAAGGAGATGGAGGAGAGTGCCGATGGAAGGGAGGGAGAATTTCGGCATCCCTGACAGCGGGACTGCACATTCCAGGAGAGCGGGAAGGGGAAAGCCACAGAAAAACGCTGCTCATCAGCTATCCATCATATGCAAAGCCGTTGGCTGGCGGCGATCTGCAACCTGGTCTCATTAGCCACCACAACTCCTAAATCGAGGCTGGGAGAGCACATTTTTCTTTTATCTCATTCCATCAATTCGGGTTTTCCGTACCCCTTACCGAGACTACATCCATATTACGAACGATAAGTGGGACTTGGCAGGGGGTATAAAACACTTCTCATAGGCAGGAATGTTTTATCGTTCAAACGGACCTGCTCTCTCACCGGTCAAGAAACAAACCCCCATTACGAACGGGAAGAAATCGGGCAAAACCCTCGATCATGGTCATGGTCCATGGATCATTGACACAGTCATACTAGGCCGAGTACCCCCTGCACACGGGCCACCGAAGCTCTAATGCTAGCGCCGGCCGGGACATTCCGGAATCTGGAGGGATTTCCCCTGGAGATAATTACCAGGATGAGTTGGTGAAACCCACTAAATTGGAAAATATAGTGTGACTATCAGACATCGGTAGCTGATGTTGATGAATGACTGCCATGCTCTCACTTTGAACCCTCATCTACCTCTCTTACCAGAATGTCTGAGAGATCCATCATTTTCTGCCTAAAGGAGAGAGAGAAAGGTTTCACAATCGTCTTAGTACGTGCAGAGAGATCTTTATTTAGTAATCACATCCAGCAGAACCTAAATTAACTAACTCTCCGAGTAGTGATGAACTTCTTCTATTTCTAATTTGGTAGATGCCATCCTGGTAATTCTCAATCCCTGCCAACGTCTATCCCGCCTCCAGGGGAAAGGACCAAGGTTCCCCTCTCCCCCTTTTGGGGTTAGGGAATTCCATCAACAGGGTCAACCCGGCTCTTTCGGATGAAGTCCTGTTCCCGACCAAGCCGGAAGAGTTTCCGCGAAGCAACTAGCCTGCGGTGCATGTTTACGTATAGATCAAAAACCCAAGACACGAAGTTCGTATGGGGTGGAAGTCATGTATTCCAAAACATCATCTGGAGGAACACCCCGCCAGTCTGGGCCGAAGCCAGAACTAATATGATGCTCCACATCCACGAAGCCGGCGCCGGTGACCATCCACACACAACCGCATTGTTGCAACATTCTCCCGGAATTGTTAGTCTTGACCTGTCAGCTTAACTTCAAGTTGCTGTGGATGTCACTAAAAGCGGGAGCAGATGTCCGAGGTCTGCGATCCACTTTAAAAGGGAGGGATCGATTAGGTTTGCTGAAAGTTGCCGGTGGTTCGTTCTCCTCGCTTCATTTTCCCGCGCTTCTCCCCGGTTCTCCCCGTTGTTATCTGTCCGATCCTCCCCTGTTTTGCCATGGTTCTGTGCCGGAGAGGTTCTCTATGATCCTAGCGGGATATATCAGAGACCAAAATACGATGTTTTATGTGACTTAACTGAAGGTCTGAAGTGAGTATTGCTGACCAAATACTAATGTGACACTGGTGAAAGTTTTTCATCTCGGCGCTTCAAAACCTGTCATGGCCCAAATGATTCCGGGTATGGAAATAAAAAGAGCCATGTCACCAGCCGCCGGCGACCTAACAACGGTGGCATTCCCTACTCGCAAGCGACACTCGTACGTCTGCGTTATGCGTCCAAGGCGGCTAAAACGGGGCTGTGGATAAAAAGGGGTTAACCTTAATTTAGTAATGCCCCGAGGCTGGCGCGCGATGTGGGCAAGAAGTTGAAGTTCCGAGAACCTTGTAATAACCAATCATCAATAGTTATCTGGTTACCGATACTCTCAAGCACTCGCATCCTTGTTGAACGTTGCGTTAGCGGACTAGGCAGTCGGGCAGGGGCACTTCAGCGATTTTATCCACATATGAGGAGGATCATTATTTTTCCAACGCCAACTCGAAACGATTTCAAGGAGATAGCGAATTGTTCCATGTTCCAAACGAAGAAAGGGGCGCTCTGGACCCCCTATAAACAGGCCATGAAACGAAATTCTTCATTATGCAGCTCGCCCTTCACAGAGAATCTGCGCAAAGATGTCTGAGGTCGATCCAACAACCGGAGGAAGCATTCCACATGCACTAGCGCTGCAAGCGCAACGGTAGCAAATACAATGGAGAGCGGAACCGGGAAACCCAGGCCCCAGATGCCATACCCCGGGATTGAACATTCTCTTGCCGGGATGGAGTGTCAAGGAGAAAAGAACCTGGCCCCGCCTCCACAATGGGTAAACGGGTGCGGTGCTGGGTATTATTTCCCGCTTGTTAGCTTCCCCTGAACAGGTCGTCGGACGCGGCATATGAATTGATAATGAGCTTTCATTCTGCCTTTCCCACCCTTCCCCCTTGTGCTCTTCGTTCATAACCCCATCTGCTGTCGTTCAGTTGTCGTGCCTTTCTTCTTCCTTGTCGTATCCCTGCCTTTGCCAAACAACATACACCTTGTCCTATACCATCGAACAAACGTGAGAAATAACACACAGCCAAAAGAGATCATACAATGGGGGAAGCAAACGGTTCTTCTGCTCAGAATGGGTCCGCCGCTAACGGGAATGGGGTCGTTCATCTCGACCCTCGCATTGCTGTCTCGCCCAATGCCCCCAAGGAAGTTCCCCATCTTCTCGAAGAGGTGGCTTCCTATGGCAAGGACTTTGTACAGGAAGACCCCAAAGCTCGCATGAAGCTCCTGGAGTCCGCTCGGTCCCTTGTCTATGCGCTGGAGACTCCACGCGAAGCTATGATTAGGTACTGCTGGTCAGACGTACGTATCGCGCGCATAATTCATTGACAAGCTTGAGAACATCGATTAACTATTCGCGATCTCTTCGCGGCGAGGGGATTAGGCCGCAGCTTTCGCTTCCATCGAAACAGCAGTTGAACGGGGCATTTTTGTGGAGCTGGGCAAAGGCGATGGACCGAAAAGGGTGGTAGACATTGCCGCTGCGACGAATTGTGACGCGGTTATGTTGAGTGAGTATACCCCTTGTTCTTCTCTGTTGTTCAAACTTGTATCTCGTGGATGGTAATTGCAAGCTGTTGCTGATGGTTTGGCAGGTCGTATCATGAAGCATATGGCTGCTGTCGGGGTCATCGCTGAGGCCGGCCCCGATGAATACAAACCGACAGGTATATCGAAGGCCTTGACACTTCAAATCTACGCTGTTGGGTTCCCGTGCATGTGTGTGATACCTCCTTTCCATTACCCACCAATGCTCTTCCAGACTGACATTTCCTAGGACGGGGTGTGTCACGAAAGCAACAAACGCACTGCCAGAGTTCTTGAAATCAATCGACTACAAGCTCCCCCAGGATCCCAGAAATTGCGCGTTCAATGTCGGCTATAAGACCAACCTCAGCTTTTTCGAATATCTTGGTGCAAACCCGAAGACTGGCACTGAATTTAATCATCACATGGGCGCCTATCGTCAGGGTCGACCTAGCTGGATGGACCATGGTTTCTTCCCCGTCGAGAAACAACTTATCCAGGGTGCAGATACCGGCGATGATGCTGCCTTCCTCGTCGATGTCGGTGGCAGTTTAGGTCACGACCTTATGGAATTTCACAGCAAGTGGTCAAATGCCCCTGGAAAATTAATTCTTCAGGATCTTCCCCATGTAGTTGAGGAGGCCAAGCAGAAGGCGGACAAATATATCGAAACAATGGTGCACGACTTCTTCACGGAACAACCTGTCAAGGGTAAGTTATGGCCAAACTTCCCTTTCATGCGGGTTGGAGGATAGAAAAAGAACAGGATGCTGACAGCACCACCAGGCGCACGCGCATACTATATGCACTCGATCCTCCACGACTGGCCCGATGAAGTCGGCGTCAAGATCCTAAAGCAGCTCGCCGCGGCCATGAAGCCAGGCTACAGCAAGATTCTCATCAACGAGAATGTTATCCCAAGCACTGATGCGTACTGGGAATCCACGGGCCTCGATGTCGTTATGATGGCGCTATTTAGCTCACAGGAACGTACGGAGAAGCAATGGCGTAAGCTTATTGCATCAGCAGGACTGAAAATTGTGAACATTTGGACCGTCGAGAAGGGCGTTGAGAGCTTGATTGAGTGCGAGTTGCCGTAGATCCATAGTATTAATAAGTTTTGAATACTATTCGTGCCTACCCTTGGCCGTGGCCAAGCACCCACCTCTGTACTCCCTGGTGGAGCGCAATGACTGCAAAGGGTGGGTGCAAGCGCAGTTATCAAATTTAAATTATTTCCGAGATGGTTTATACAGGGAGCAAACATTGAAAATTTGTAGGACAAGGTAATGTTGACCTAACGTTACCAAATTGTCCATCGCCTGTTAGCTCTCCTTGGTCGGGTGCTCAAGGCTGTGGTTATGATGTTGATTGACTTCCTATCTCCTTTATCATCATCGTCATCCTTCTTCGAATGCTGGTTATGATAGGCCAATGCCTTTGCGTCCACAGCAGCAGCGGCAACTGCCTTCTTTTTCTTCTCATACGTCTGACAATGGACTCTTTCTTCCTCCGGCCTCCCTTGAACTAGAGAGATATTGAGACCTATCTATATGCCGGCCAAGGGGAGAAGGACGGTGAACTTCGTATCCAATTTCACGGCCTCTCAACGCAAGATCTTGTTGTGAGCCAAACCTTCCTGCTGGTGACGGTGAGTGGCCTTGTTGCATATAGAAGTGAGAACCACGATCATCGGAGCTGGGATGCATGTCCTGCTGCGCAACCGGCGTGGTAGTGTGTGTAGATGTTGGGGTGCTTCCCCCATCCATCATTCTGTCAGCGAAGGGCCGTTTGCTTGAAGACTTCAACCCAGGCCCAGATAGTTTGAGTCGATTGTGGGTTGTTGCTTTGATGGGTGCGTGGCCATGTCGGGTTGGACTGCCCCTGCCATTATCATGCCCGCTAGCTACTCTTGTTGCTGTCACCATCTGAGTCGTTGTTGCTACCATCCTCGCTTCCAGCCTGACCGAGGAGTTCCACTTCTATGGTCTGGTTATTAATTATAACGTACTGGCCAGTAGTCGAGTTGTAAATACGCTTGCTTGGATATTGTAGTGTTGTGCTGTA
This sequence comes from Onygenales sp. PD_10, assembly GCA_032988465.1. Classification (NCBI taxonomy): domain Eukaryota; kingdom Fungi; phylum Ascomycota; class Eurotiomycetes; order Onygenales; species Onygenales sp. PD_10. The sequence continues at coordinate 26,390 of JANTQH010000113.1, forward strand.
CCAATCCCTAGAGGGGGTAATGTACAGTGGGATCGGCTCTGATTCTGAAGTTTCACTTCTGGGCGCTGGCGTCATTTGGTAAAAGGTGTCCAGGATCAATGAATGTCTGGGTACAGGTGTCATTGGAACCTGATATTTCGGGAGATCCGCCGCATCACCAACAACCCATTCATCGAAGGGAGTAGTATTGATGAATTTGAAGTTGTCACTCTAGCACAGAGCATGAGAAAGTAGAGGTATTGCCGGACAGAAGGGGTGTTTTCATTCTCTGGCTGCGCCCGTATGGGTTCCGTGAAGTAGAGTACAAGCTCATTGTCTTCGCCGATAACATCTTGCATGAGGAAAATAGTACAATCGTACATCGTTAGGAAGGCGAATCGCATTTCGAATAGGTGCATATAGGCTGCAATCTGGCCTAGAAAAAAGTCAGCCTTAATCAATGTAAACAGGGTAGGAAGGAGGAGCAGACCTAGTGCATGCCGAAGGTGTGTTTCATCTTTATCTTTATCTTCGGCTTTTGTAGCCGCCTTGAAGAATTGTGTCAAATTGTGTTTCCAGTGGGTTTTTGCTTCCCCCACGATCCGCATCTGCGGCTGGTGCTTGGGGTTATCCTTTGTAAGGTTTGCTAGGGCTGTAAAGTCCAGGGCAGGGCAAAACATGCCAGCAAAATCTGGGATATAATGCTTGGTCTTTGAGTTGTGGTTCTCTTGTGATGCCTTGTGGTCACCAAAACGCACCCTGAGACCATGCAGGTATGCTACAGCTGTTACAGGCTCCAAAGCATTGTGGGAATATCAACCACAAACACTTTGCTCATCACCGCAAAGATAATGTTCTGCTTTGACACGGAATGGGCTTTGCAAGACGACTTGTACATACATCAACATCCAAGGGATCCTTCTTCGAGTGGGTATCGCCAAAGCTTCTCATGTGTGAACAATGCATGATAGATACTTCAAAGTTCAAGGTCCGTCTCTCCATATAGAAAAGACACAACTTTGGCGTATGTGTAATGTCTGTCAGCTGGCTGGATACTGAGATTGAAAGAGTTATTTCCATCCCAAAGTAGAATACCTGTCAAATGTCAGAATCCATCGGACTGACCAGGGCCCATGCCAGGCCGGGGATGGATTAGGTCACGTGAGTCTAGCCGGGGTCCCGAGGTCGGGATTGGGGGCTGATGAAGCATGCATTGGTAAAGACATCCATACTGCGCTATCTGGTAGTTATGGCATGCTTTGAAGTGAACCATGCGGCAGAATACCGCTGAATCAGGGCCACGGCACGGTGTCTGCCCAGGTAGTGATCCTGAGGAGATCTGGGCGGAAATACCCAGACAGGCAGTGGTTCATGAGAGACAACTGGAGACTGGGAGGGATGAGTTATTGTTGAATAAAAAGTCAGCAGTCGCGCATCGTCGTCGCCAGACGATTTTTATTAATCATGGATGGTTTGAACTTTGTTGCGATGCTCCTCCGTAACTCCGTACTCCGTAACTAGCGGGGTGGCATCGGTGTCGTCCCATCCTCTGATTAGCTAGCCTGGGGTCCTGATGCGCTGGCGCAAGGCATTCTTCGGCATCTGCTGGCAGGGCTGGGCGCATGCTGGCCGGACTAGTTGTTGAGCCGCAAGCCCGTGTTTTGCGGGAGAAACGTTGCAGTGCGCATTCTTTTGATTCTGATGCTCGTAGTGATCCCGGTACGTAGTGTCGTCTGGCGCCACCATCTCCGTATTCTTGGGATGACCGTCCAAACCACGAAGCCAGTTGGTCTTTTGGGGGGGGGTGAAAAGGGACTCTGTTCACAGTGTCCAGGGGTGGTTGTGGGCTTGAGGACACAGCTGAAGGGCGGCTGGGGTGGGCACTGGCGATCCAGGAGGATCAGAAGCGGGCTGGGGGCGGTAATTATTCCTTGAGCAGACACAGTCAGAGCTCAGGGAGGACTGGCATGGCCGGGCAAAAGGGGGGGATTTCACGGCTGAAAATTGAGGACGGGAGAAGGGCTACAGGCAGTTTTATATCGCAGTTTGTCAAGCTTCAAAACAGAGACCCGGAGATGCGGCTGATGCTGCTGTATTTTTGCGTAATCACGCGTATTGGCTGTGGCTGGCCCGCACGAACCGGCGTATGTACTGTAAGGCGTGCTAGGTAGCAGGTACCTAGCTGGTGCGCCAAAACAGGCGGCAGTGGCAGTACCTGATACCTGTTCCTTCGGTCCCAAATACACACCACCCCCCTCTCTCCACCACAGCTGCGCATCAACATCGACAACTGACAAGACGCCATCCTCCCGGCTTCATCTCACCCTCTCCATCTCGCGTTGGTCTGGCTGCACTTGGAGACCCTCATTGCTGTGGCCGTACACTCCACCCAAGCCAGCAATGACGACTGCTTGCTGCACGTAACGCCAGCATCCAAGGTTAAGCCACCACCGGCCACTCCAGCCTTAAACCGCTGCTTGCTCTCTCCAGACTCTCACCAGCGACTTTCCGCCCTCCGTATTCTCTTCGCCTGGTTTTGATTCCGGGTCCTGGGAGACGTCTGCTTCCCCAGTCAACGTTCTCATCGCCGCAAAACAAATCGCGGCAGTACATGTCCAACGTTTCAGCGCCCGCCTGGACGCCTACTGCACATCCCGACAAGCTTGCCCTGCCAACCGCCAATCGTCGGCCTTCTAGGAGCGATTGACGCCTGCGCTTCTGCCATCCCGTCACCATTCCACCAGAGAGATTGTTCCCACCCACATCGCTTTCCTCTCTCTAACCGCCTTGGTCTCCCCTCCGGCCACCGCCCTTCCCCCCTCACAGCCTCATATCCTCTCCGCTCGCTTACTCGCCCGCTCCATATTCGCCCAGCCGCCGCCCCAGGATTCGTCACCCCTGCGACAAGGCGGAGGACCCATCAGGCCAGCAGAGGCGGGGAGTCACACTTGAGACATTCTAGATCTTCATGCGCCGGCTTCAAGCCCGCCGCGACAAACGCTACTGCCAGATACTCCGGAATAATATTGAGCCACATCGATTTCCTCTGTCTACTTCTGATGGTGAATTAGGAGTCCGCTTAGGAGCAAGATGGCCGCATTCGTGCGTGTGTCAGGGCCACCCAACAGCAACTTTCTCGTTGGCTACCCTGGCATATCGGCGACGTTGGTAAGTTGGTCCCTGACCCCACATACAATACCTATATCCCGCTCCGCCTGGTGACAGAGTGAGGGCGCCGAGAAGCCAATTTTGGCTTTGAATTTACATTTGCTAACTCGAAATAGCCGCGCATCGAAGGCAAAGTCGAGATCCGTCCCCTCGTCGGCATTTCTGCCCCAGTCAACATTTCCATGGTCACAATATGCCTCCAACGACGAGAAACCATACACCCATCGGCAGATTCAGTAACAAAGAGACACCTGGCTGCCCCACGGAAGGAATTAACGGATATTGTGGGGAAGGAGATGCTGCTGTTTCGATGCCCAATGGGCCGTGACCATGAAGAGATCATTGCGATGGACCTCCCATTCGTTCTATTTATACCATATGGAAGAGCTGGACAAGAGTCGTCGAGGCGATTACCCCCTCCAAGTCTGCAATTACCCAGCCGGACGGCAGAGACGTACTATGAGCTAGTGGTCATGGTGCAACAGGGTCCATCGGAGCAGAAGAAATACGCCTTTCCCGTCCCAATTTCGAGATACGATACCCTTTCAACCTTCGGCATGTATAACCGGCCAGAGTCGTCAGAGAAAGTCACGGATCATCTCGTGACATTAGGGATATCGCTTCCGCGATGGTCTTACGGGCCGCTAGATCCAGTCAGCGTATATGTCAAACTTTCTCCAAATCCGGACTGGATGAATAAAGCCCGGCGGGTAACAATACAAAAAATCACCATCTCTATCGATGAAGAGATTATATATAACCATGAAGGCGACGAACCGCAGCGAAAAACCAAAACCCTTACTAAACGAACGGAGAACGTTAATCTAAAGCTCCCAGAGGCTGGATATATCACGAACTTGGGGCTCGTGTTTCCATCAAGGGATCTCAGAGACTCGGATGGAATTCTACCGCGGGGGAAATCTGCCTTCCCGACATACGCGGTCAGTGGGTTTACTACGACGGCAACGCTATATAAAATTGAATATTACCTGACGGTAAAGGTATGGTACATTCGTCTTAAAGTCAGTCGTTGGCATTTTTCACTAACCATGGTCTAGGCCCATTTAACCTCAGCCAGAGATATCGTCTTGCGGCAACCAATCGTGGTTTGCCCGCTCGACCATGCAGGGTGCAAAGAGGAAATGGAAGCCATTGAGCAAGCCGCCAGAGATGCCAGGAACATCAACCCCGACAACCCTATGCTACCGCTCCCTACCATTATCCGAGTGCACGACCCACAAGCCTTACAGTATCTCGGAGTGGCCATAGTCGGGAACATGAAGAAGCCAGTGATAGAATAACGGTTCGACTAGTTTCTACATCTCTCTTTATTTTAAGAAGACCCATGAGCGAGGGTCCAGTCGCGGCCTCCAGCCCATGTGAAAAGCGGCATCTCACCTCGTGCGCGTATAGGTCGACTCTGCCGGGCTTGTTATTTTCCAACAAAAGTCCTACAGGTTGGGATGATATCATTGCTCCCCGCCGTGTTAGTACTTCTATAGATAGAACGAAACCGTGCACCATATTTCCACAAAACGAACATACTGAAGAATCTGCAAAAGAATGAACAAACAACGGCCAAGGATAGAGGTGTCAGGGACATTGGACATTTTGAAACGGCCGCATTTCGAATGAGGAGTTACTTCTTGGTCTGCTGGGTTATGACCTATTTCCCCCTTTTCAGCCTCTTGTCGACCACCAATATTTCTCCCGGTCCTAGCACTTTTGCCTGCTTTGCTCTCCCTGTCGCCCATCCCCTTTATCTAACACAACCCGCCGCCGTCCTCGATTCCACATTCCCTCTTATTCCTCCATTTCATCCCCGCTTCATACTTTTCGTTCACTTTTGAGACGTTATTTGCCTGACCGTGCTTTATCAGCACGGCTGGATAGGGCAGGGGTCAAGGTCGGGTCGGTTGGCTGGACGGGATATATGGTACGGGCTTTATGGGACGGGATTCTGAATTACATTTCGTTGTTTATTTCTCTTTTTTTCTTATTCAGACACGAGCATCGGAGTATCGGGACCCACTGGCGTTTTCCCACTTTTAAGTTTTTATGATTTTGGTATGTAACGTGCTTGATTATTCGCGACGAATCTATTTTACGGAGTTGGCGCTTGATTTGATTTGATTTGATTTGATATCGATTCGGATTTCTGGTTTTTGGAAAGGGGGGGTTTTTCTTGTTCTTTGATTCTTTTGTTTGGGCTTTCTTCCTTCCGTCTGGCTTTTTTTTACTTGCCTTCGTAACTAGTTATATTCACTTCTTCAAAACTTAGTTAGTTTTTCCATGAAAACAACCCCCTTTTGAGATCCTTTTTCCCAACTACTCAATGACTTCTTCTTCCCCTTAACTTACATTCGTATCCCATTCTGGATTATCTTCATTCATTCTCCTTCTTTTTCGCCTTCTGTTGTTTCCCCCATTCACCTCGGGACCCGCCCCCCCAACACCCTCCCTTTTTTTTGACAAGCAACGCATTATTCTTGCAAAAAACTCCGTGATTGGGTATATCGAGCGGTATTGAGACAAAAGTTTCTGTCTTCTATTTCTCTCCTGGCCCCGAACCCCCATATGCACTGGCGATACAACACCACCTCTCAACAAGACAATGCAAAGCAAAATAAGAAAAGCCCCCAACTCCAACCCCTATTTTATTCTATTCCCACCCCGTCTTACCATGCCCCAGGTCATGTCATGTCATGTTCCGTTCGGTCCATGCTTGTCCCACATTCTATTCCATTGCATTACATTGCACTACATACATACATACATACATACATATATACATACATAGATCTTGTGTAATTAATCACCAGCCAGCTTCATCTCAGTGTGGTGGTTAGGGCACGGTACTTGATATTATAAAAATACTTAGAGTCAGCTAGCCTCTAGCCTTGGAAGGATTGATTGATCCTTTCTGGTCTAGTTGTGTTCGACAGATATAGACATAAAAACCCAAGCCGGAGCGCGAGGGGTGAGGTGATGTGGACCTAGATGGATGGTTATGATAACTACTAGTTATATGTTAGGAAATGAGTAGATAGAAGCTGGGATGATGTAGGATACACACGTCCACGGCCGCGTACGCGCGGATATATGTTCGTCAAAATGCTCGTGATACCGTACCCCATATCCAAGGGAACAAAAAAGAAACTATGAAATCAACCCCTTGCCAGGCCTCCCCCCTATCCCCGCCCCTATGCTCCCAATCAATCAATCAATCAACAATCAACAATCAACGAACCCTTAACCCCCTCTCCAACAACCCCCTCAACGCCTCAATGACATCCTCCGACCCGGTACCATCACGGCTCGTTTCCGCTTCCGCTCCCTGCTCCAGCTCCCGGATACTGTCCCTGAGCATATCCAGGACGGCTGCGTACTGGGCGGATTGGGGACCGAAAGATGAGAGGGTGTTTGTGAGGTTTGCTGCTATCTGGGGGGTGTGAGGGGGGATTATATATGTGTGGGATGGAGGGATGGGGGCTTACTTTGGTTATTATTGGGTTGGGGGTTGTGGGCGGTGGAGGGGATGAGGACATTGGGGTGGAGGGGGTGTTGGAGGAGGAAGATATGATATGGTATTTATTTGGTGGAGGGAGGGAAGGGGTTTGTAATGTTGAGGGTTTAATTAAATATTGGATAGTTATATATCTGTTTATCCATTTCGATTCTTGACTATTATTGTCTGGACAGGAGAGGATGGATAGGAGAAGGTGATTCCTTATCGATAAGAAACTCCAACTCTTTAGCTTCATCGGCCCAGAGAATTTTAAGCTCCAAAACTGCGCGCCAGTCACCACCAACCACCACACTCGATCAAGCAGCAAAAACCAACTCCAACAGTAACCACACACCCAGTCGCATAACAATTCGCGCCTACACCCCATATAGTCCCCCTCTCCAAACCCCTAACTCTATCCCACCACCACAATGGCCGACGCCGACGAAGACACCATCTTCCACCCCACCTCCCCCTCCGCCTCCGCCTCCGCCTCCCAAGACCAATCCACCCATATAGACAACGACATATCTGACGAGACGCAAGACTTCCGCTTCCTCAACTCTCTCTCCTTGTTCGTCCCGCCCTACCCTACACCCGCTCCAACCCAACTCAACCACCACCCTGACTTTCTACTAACCCCATCCCCCATATATATAGCCTCCCAGACCCCAACCAACCCGCCTCCCTCCCTCGCCGCGGCGAGAAGGACTTCGAGCCAAACCCCACCCTCCGCCAAGCAGACGTCCTCGCCGCCTCACGCGATGCAATGCACAACGCCCTCGCCTATCCGCGCCTGCATAATCCCAAGAACCGCGTGGTGGGGATATACTGTCCAACAGGAATGTTGAGGCCGGCCGGGTGGAAGAATGAGAAGCCAGATGCAGCGCAGGAACAGACAATTGCTTCTGAAGAGACGGGGGAGGTAGGTTCAGAAACAACGACGAAGAAGAAGAATAAGAAACCCCCACCCCCCCATGGTATCGGCAGGGACACATGCGTCTGCGTCCCCAGCCCGCGCGGCCAGCATTTCCGAACAGTCGGCCAGGCGGATCATTGGAATCGCATGTGGCTGTTACCTGAGGAAGCGCTGTATCTTCTCGAAAGGGGAAGTTTGGATATCCGATGGCCTGCGCCGGGTGGGGACGATGAGGACGAGGAGGATGTGGACCAGGGCGTGCCGATGAGTTTGCAAGCTGCGTACGCGTGCTTTATTGGGCGGGGTGGGTTGACGGTGGAACGGTATACGGTTTATGCGGGGCTGAGGAGGGGGGGGTATGCGGTTGTTAGGGCGGGGAGTTGGGGGGTTGGTGAGGAGGAGGAGCAGGTAGATACAGATGCAGATGCAGATGCAGATACGGCGGCGCAGCAGATCATGACTACGGGATCGCGGAATGTAGGGGTTTTCGGGTTCCTTGCGCGGATTTTTAACTCGTTGCATACCGCGACGGGGCCGAAGGGGGACACCGTGCATGGACCTGTTATCGGACTTGGGATACATCGTAGCTACCGTACGTTTTACCTCCGCTTCCCATATCCCCATACCCATACCCATACCCATACCCATCCATAAATAAATCACTAACACAACGCCCACACAAACAGAAGACATATACCGCGCCCTCACCCTAATCCCCACCCCCACCCCCTCCCTGCCCCGCACAACCAAACCCAAAACCACCCCCCCCTACCGCATCGCCTACAACATCTACAAACCCTCCACCCCGCTCCGCAAATCCGCCCCCGGCGCCCCCGACTTCCTCCTCGCAATAATCTCCTCCCGCACACACCCGCACCTCCCCACCCTCTCCGAACTCACGTCCTTACTCAACAGCACCCCGCTAGACCCGCCGCGGGGGGAGAAGATGGATCGGATGATATATATGCGGCTGAGGCATGGGTGGCGGAATGTGATTTTGGCTGTGGTGGATCAGGGGGTTGTGAGCTTTTTGAGGGTTGGGGAGGCTGGGTTTGGGGGGGAGAGGTTGTATGAGAATTTTGGGAAGGGGGGTGGGAGTGGGGGTGGGGGAGGGAATAAGGGGGGGTTTAGGAGGGGGGCAGCTGGGGGGGGAGGGAAGAAGGGGGCTGTGGGTGGGAGTGGTGGAGGGGGAAAGTGAGGGAGGGGGGTTGGAGGGATTATGTGTTTGTATGTATTATGTTATTTCAAGCGTTCTTATAATATAGAAGGGTATATGATGATACCTAGGTATCAATGCGAGTGTAGGTGGAATGGAATTTCTAAGGGCTGCGAAAGGTGTAGGAAATCTAACTCATATAATTAGTTGTACATTACATAGCTATTATACTACCACAAATAGCAAAATGTACCCCCAGCCAGACAATCCCCATCATATATGTATGATAGAGAGATCCATATTCCAATCTTCCAGAATCAGCCGGGGCTTGATACCACATCGCACCCGATCTTCCCTTTCAAGAGAAAAGACCAGGCGCGAGCGTTCAATTTTTCTTCAATCTCCCCATCACTTTTAGACGTTCAATCTATGATTTCATGCATGTATGTATGTATATCTTTGGAGATAATATGATACTGATGCTGATGCGAACCATCTATCCATCCCATCCATCCGTGCGATGAGATTGAGGCGTAGAGTGGATCGTCAGATCTGTGGAGAGGGAACGTGATGCGTTGATGGGTAATTTGGGTTTCATTGCTGTTTGTTAGGCTGTGCTGGTAGCGGTGCAGTGCCGTTGTGCCGGCTCGTTTGGACAAAGGGCTTGTTGGTATAAGGCAGAAGACGGTGGGAGGAATGGGGAGATTTTGGTGGCTTCGTTAAAAAGGAAGCCATGGAAACACCGTATACATATTGTATTCCAATTATTGAAAGATATCAAAACAAGTTCCAGGGGAAAAGTCTAACGCCATTATATGCAGGTATATTCCGTGTGGTAAAACGCCGCTGACTCCTGTATCATCGTCACGTTATCGTACTATGTATGTGTTTACGCTATAAAACACAATGGTCAGCAAGATATTCATCTTATGTGCTTGGATTGAGAATAGAGCGGGAAAGCAGGAGCGGCAAGGGATATCAAGTGCAGAACATACTATCCAAATAATCCGCCGCAATCAACAGCTCCAGACACAGTTCTAGCGGAAACTCCATGTCCGGCACGTTTTGCTGGTTCTCGTTCTTCTTGTTGTAGAGGAGATATTCGCAAACTTTTTCAAGGACGACTCCGCTATATCAACGAGGAGGCAAAAGCGCCAACAATTGGTCAGCCAGCTAGTCACATCTAATATACAGGAAGATATATTGAGCGGGGACGGAGATCGGGGGAAGGCTCAGACGAACTTCATATTCTCAAAGTGGCAACGGCCGGTGACAGCTTCGGAGAAATTGCCTGTCGTCATAGCAGTTAGCGGTTTGCTATAACCCGCATGTCATTTTCTTCCCAATCGCGTCGCATGATAGACGGTCCAGAGGAGGACGGAAAGCAAAGAGGGGGCGCACTAGAAGGATCCAACATCCGACGGATAGTCCCAGAGACACACGCAGCGCTCCGAGGGATGACAAACTCAAAGCCATCGTTGGAAGCCAGAGTGACGAACTCTGGAGGCGGCGGCTTGGCCGACATGGACATGGTTGCGGGGAGGGGCAAGACGAGGCTGAAAAAAAGAAAAGAAAGGAGGGAGAATGGAAGAGAATGAAACGAGGGTGTGAGCTGTCAATACATGTTTGGCTCAGTGGCAATCGTCAAGACTCTTCTCCAGCCGAGCATTCATGTCTGGATGGATGGGATGTCGACGTCGACAAGGGCGGCTAGCAATCGCGCCCAAGCGCGGTGCTGGCGGCAGGCGCTAAGAGCCTTGGCGCCAGGCTAAAAACCGCCGAGTTCCGTGCCAAGACATCCAACTTCACCTCACCACCCCCCTCAATCTCTACATTAGCCTTGCATCAATCAGCCCGGGAGGTGGCCAGGCTGTGCGGATGGCGGCCTATCCCAATGGACCTTTGGGTTTATGGCCTGAACCGTCGCATGTCAATTGCTGCGCTAAGGCACCATGATACCACCCCAACGGCCTGGATAGGTGTTAGGATGAGGCTCCAAGGCGTTGTGCGCCAACAGCGCCCTTAAGAGAAGTGACAGTCCAAATATTTAAATCCCCGTGGCTGTCGCGTGCTTACCAGTGCTGTGAACACACAAGTATACCGTCATTCAACATTCAACTCAATTGCATCAACAATAAAGCACCTCGTTTTCGCCCTCTTGTTGATGGCTTCAAGCACTACCTTTGCTCGCGAGCCAAAGATCAAACTCGCATCTCATCCGTTGAGTGATCATAAACCTGCATCCCAGCCATCACCAGACACCTCCGCCCCAGTCGCTATACAAATGCCACTATAGCCATCGCGGACCCATTTTCTGGCTCCACACTGGTCGCCCGCCAATCCTGCTCCCCTGGCAGATGTAGGATATATCTCTTTAAGCAGTAAACAACGCAGGAAAGAAACTGACTTGGCCTGTCCTCGCAGACCTATGCCCAGATGGCAGCCGCTGCTGCAGGGACAATGAGAACTGTGTCCCCGATGGCTGCTGCGACAAGCCAGCGGTTAGCTGCGGAGCTCACAGATGCTATAACCCGGACATCCAAACCTGCTGCCAGCACAGTGGAAAGACCTGCGACATAGGATGGGTGTGTATACCGAACACAAATTTATGCTGCAGAAGCGGAAGAATCCCATGCGGCGACCATCATTGTTGTGACCCAGACAGCGAGGAGTGCTGCCCTGGTGGCACTATCTGCAACAGCCCCGACACCTGCTCGAAAACTCCAGGCAAATGTTGTGAGGGCGGTGGCCGCGATTGCGGACCAACAAAGTGCTACGACCCAGATACCTCCATTTGTTGCACAGACGGCGATGATGCGTGGTCTTGCGACAAGGGCGAGGAATGCTGCAATAAATCCAAGAGCTGCTACAACCCTGCGACGGAGAAATGCTGTGATTCTGGTGCTTGCGGCGATGACGAGACCTGTTGCGGGTCGGATGAAAGGTGCGGTTCAAATGGATTCTGCACAGCCAGCGAGACTTCTACAAGTATGACATTCGCCGAAACGCCGACTTCCACCTCAGCACTCATTAGCCCTGCAGGTGGCAGGCCTAACTCAGGCCTAGGTGGTATTGATGGCAGTGATCCTGAAGGTGCTACCAGCAGACATATCCCCGACGTTTTGCACATTTTCGTGTCTAGCTCTTTAGTATTGGGGGTATTTTTGGGGTAGACAATCTGCCTACCAGTTGGTTTCTATTTCTTGGATATATGTACTTCGAGGCCCAGTGTAATGGTTGTGCTCTTTTTTCTATACTTTTAACAGTCCAATTGCGAATCAGGGGGAAACGTGGCAACTGAATTTGACCTTGTTCTTGGTTCGAAATCTCAATTCCCCACGACGAAGCTGCATCACCGTAGCCCTGCATTCACATTTATTTACTCGCCCTCACAGCAGGCGAACTTATGATATGCCAGCTGCGTCATTTTGCCTGGTCGTCAACGCTCGAGGTCTCTGTGCTCGGCTTATAATAATTCACCACCCCGATATCCTTGATCACAAGCCACGCTGGGAACAACGCAATTGCCCACAGTCCGAAATTAAGATATACGTTGCCGACAGAGGCCATGATCTTGACGCTCCCGAGACCATACTGTATTTGGCAGTGTTAGCATTGGGCCATGATACCAATCGGCCAAAAATGTTACGGGAATCGCAACTTACGCTGACAGCTTGAGCAGCAGATTCTGTCCCACGCAATAAACCGGCGAGGCGAACAACCTCTTCATCATTACGAGCGAGGTTTCCGATGACGAAGTATCTGCAGTGACAGTCAGCGTTAGCACCGTATGCGATTCCAATAGCCTTAATGACTTACAGAAACATATAATTCAGCTGGAATCCGGCCACCCAAAACAAGAAAAGGGCGAAGCCCTTGCCAAAACCCGCATCAACCCAATCGAAAATCGGCTGGGTTTTTTGGAAATCGGTAACCAAGATTGTCGCCCAGATCCACCAAGCGCCCTGCAAGCCAAGGGTGGCATAAAATGCGCCCCGATTGCGCGTCTTCAGTGAGTATTTCTTCCAGTCCAACCATGCTCCCATAAGATTTCCCACCACGATGGCCACGACACCAGAAAGAAAAGACCCCAGCGCGCGCGACCGCACACTAAACCATAGCCCCTGGAAGGAAAACATGACCGCCTCCGCATACACCGCTTGTGCAATCAGCGGCACAATAAGCAAGAACCGCTTCGTAGCAAACAACTTCGCCATCTCCCACAGCTCTGTCCACGGATTGCGCTCCTTGATGTAAAGCTTAACCGGCACCCCGTCCGTCCTCTGTACCTGCTCCGGCTTACTCAACAGCAACCCAACAAGCGGCCCCAGAGCCTGCAACGCAATAAACGCCTCGAAAACGGCATACGACACCTTGCCACCCGTATTCTTCTTCGCATTGATTCCCAGATTAATCGCACCGCCCAGAATCTGACCCCCAACTCGGAAACTCAACCAAAACCCCAAAAACCTCCCCCTATTCCACGGCTCCGGATATGACAGCGCAATCGCCGCCTCGCTCATCCAGAAAATCCCCGCGGACAGGCCACACAGCGCAGCACCGAAGAGAACAAACCACTCCGTCCCGTACCGATTGTGCGTGTACAGGCCCGCGGCGTATGGGGCGTAGCCTAGCGTGCCGGCGATGAGCGTCCATTTGATGCCAATGTAGCGGACGAGGACGGTGCCGAAGAAGCAGGACAGAACCATGAGGCAGAAGGTGAGGGCGTTGGCGGCGTTGACGAGGTAGGGTTCCTGCGCACCGCCGCCGCCGAGGGAGTTCATGGCGCCCCAGATTCCGGGGGCGAGGAGGTTGCAGATTCCGAGGATTAGGGCATTGAAGGGGGTTGAGCGGTACCATTTTACTAGATGGGCGGTATTCTTTAGTTTGGGGTTTTGGGGGGGTTATGTGGGATTCACTTACCATCCTGAAGCCGTCCGGGACCCGCGTTTGATGATGATGATGATGATGACCTAGCAACCTCCTCGTCCGATGGGACAATACCCTTGTCGTCTGTAGCCATTCCGATTATTCGGGAAAGATGCACGAGAACAGTATGTATCACACCAAGAGAACCCGCGGGATTGGAACTGGGTTATGCACCGGGCTATATAACCCTGCCTGTCATCTCATCTGGGAACTCGACGGCCTCCCCCCTTCCTTGTCGCAGGCCAGGAAGCAGGCGATGATGTGATTTAGCCCTAATATTTCACATTTCGCCCGATGCATGAATCAGTCCGCGCTCCCCGTTGGCGCGTGTAAGCTTCGAAACTAGATGCCATCGCCCAATTATCCATGCAAGTTCCCTCGCAAGGGAATATCTTGAAGGCTGAAGCGGATTTTATAGGTACCATTTGGCCGGGAACGGTCTCTGGCCAGTGACCGGGGTGTTGTAAGCTGCAAGCAAGGGACATGATTGATTTTGTTCCCAATCCCTGCTAGAACTCTTTCTGGAGCTTAAATGGCAGGCTGGGTCAACACCGCAGACAAGCACGCCATTATGCATGCATATCAAGCTCTCTCACACAGTCCAAGCAATCACCACCATCAACTTGAACCATCAATCAAAGGATAAAATCTCCTCAAAAGCCCCAACCTCTTCGTCCTGTTCCTCTTCCTATTCCCTGCAGATCCTTCGAGTCTGAAGGGAGCTAGCAAAGCCGCCGTTCAGTCCGTTCAATGCCCATCCATCCCGTCCATCACGCAATCCTCTCCTGCCATGATGACTTATTTACTCGGATCTACTAGTTAGCGGCTGAAGCACGCTTGATATTCGGCGGTCCAGGACGGCGTGACGCAAGTATCTGTGTAGCGCGTGTATGAAATCCCGAACATAGGTCCATCTTTTAATCGAGCAATAAGGAATAGAGAACTTCTTTGAACATTGTTCACTGTTGGAACCCTAACAAGCCTTGACGAGCCGTAACAATGCACCATAGGCACTCGGCTACCACACAACCATGGGCGATTGGTTTAGTGGTATAATACCCCCTTAGCATGGGGGTGGTCCAGGGTTCGATTCCCTGATCGTCCATTTTTTTGGTTTTTTTTTTTTTTAAAAAAAATTTCTGGTTGTTAGGGTTGGTTACTGGACTGATGCTATTTACGGTTTTTATGCCAATTTTTGATTTTTTGCAGTTGCTAATAATGTTGTGTTACAATATCTGTGCAGCAGGCCTTAACTTGACGCGCGCGTAACGATATATTTTTGAGCCAACCATCCCATCAACATAAACTTCCAATCCATCCAACATCTCACGCAACACACCTTAAATAGATACCCCCCTACAGAGTATTTACCTACCAAATAAACACCACAAACCTATACTCTTCTACTGTAAACCCTACAAAACGAGTAAATTGGACGGTAAGCACCCTCCCCACCCATCCTACACCACCATACTAAATCCAACCCATAGATAGTACCACCCCCGCCATCGGCACAACCAAAAACAATCCCATGTAAAGAAAGCTCCAGCCCAATGCCACCAAGCATATCCCAGCCCATACTACGTCTGCACCCTCGTAGACCAACAAGCTGGCGCTGTAGCCGCACCACTGCAATCCTCAATCATTGCGGTACACGACCACCACTGGCATCCCGCCCAAGACCCACCACATACCAGACATATCAACAGCCATCATCTACCCGCGGCACACAGCAAAGGAGATATTTCTCAAGCAACCGCGACTCATCCCACAATATAGTCCCTGTAGCCCCATCGCCATCGCCATCGCCATCGCCCCTCGCTGGCACAACATGCATGGTCACGGGCGGCGGTTCAGGCATCGGCCTTGCGATCGCCAGACGGTTCCTGCGCGAAGGGGTTGAGAAGGTGGTTCTTGTCGGACGGAGTAGGGAGCGGTTAGAGCGTGCGGTTAGGTCGCTTCAGGAGGATCCTATTGTCGGGGATGATGCGGTGGGGGGATTGTATCAAGAGAGTAGTAATGGTGTTGGAGAGGGGGAAGGTGTGAATATCTTCGACCCACCGAGGAAAGCGCCCCGGCCGCTTAGGGATGTGGAATTTGATAATGTCGTTCATGACCAGCCACACGATGATGATGGGGATGGGGTTGGGAGGAGGGAGTGTGACAGTGGCTGTGAGATTGTACAGGTTGAGCCGCGATTTACGCTGGTGATTGGGGACGTGGGGAAGCCGGAGTTTTGGGCTGGGAAGGATATTGCGAGGGTTATGGTATGTTTTCTATCCATCCCATCCCTATATATAGATATACATATACATATATGCATACACAAGACACGCTCCATTACCCCACACGCACACCCACTAACACCCACCCAGTCCACAATCCACACCCTCATAAACTCCGCCGGAACCACCCACTCCTCCCTCCTCCCCCTCACCCCGGACTCCTCCATAACCACCACCCTCCACACAAACCTCCAAGGCACCATCCTCGCCTGCCGCGCCATGACGCGGCGCGTCCTCCGCCAACGTACCGCCACCACCACCACACTAACAAAATCCATAATCAACATCTCCTCCCTGCACGCGACGAAAGGCGGCGTGGGCGCCGCCGTCTACGCATCTAGCAAGGCGGGGGTGATTGCGCTGACGCGCGCGATTGTTGCGGAGGGGAATCAGGAAGGCGGGCGTGGGTGGGGGAGGGGGTTGAGGGCTAATGTGATTGTGCCGGGGTATGTGGAGACGGGGATGGTTGGGGGTATGTATATCTTTCTTTTTGTTTGTTTACAGTTAGGGGATAGGGGGTAGGGGGATGTGAACTGTGATGATGATGATGATGTATGCAGCGTGCAGTGCTAACTATGCGGTTTTTGGTTTAGATATGAACGCGCAAGTGCGCGAGAAGGCGCTGCAGGCGATTCCGCTGGGTCGGTTTGGGAGGGTGGAGGAGGTGGCGGATGCGGCGGTGTTTTTGGCGCGGAATGAGTATGCGAATAATTGTGTGTTGAATCTGGATGGGGGGTTGAGTGCTATGTAGGTATGTAGGTAGGGAGGCGGGTAGGGTTTGGATTGTGGGTGTGGGTGTGGTGTATGATTACTATTTAGACAGGGGTGGGTGGGTTTGGAAAAGATATATTCATTGATTGTGGGATGGATGGAAGGCAATGTAAAATATTTTGTGCAATATTGGATGAGTTTTTGCTTTCTTTGGCGTCTCCTGGATTCCCACAAATGGCGAGGAAAGGATCATTTGATGGTTCGATCATCTCTATGTATCAATCCTATCAACCAACACACGGTTGCCTCTTAAAATGTGCGCTTCTACGCCTAGAAATCTCGCGAAGAAAAAAGAAAAATATACCGCTAACGACCGGCAAGTGCGTCGTTTCCTTTCCATAACCCAACCGCAAATCTGAAAGTGGAGTAAAAAAAAGGTCAATAAGAAGACAAGAAAGTAGAACAAGAGTAGGACAAGAAATTAATGCTCCAGCTGTAAACAAGAAAGGCCAAGTTCAGAAAAAAAAAAAAAAAACCCCTCCGGGTAAAGATTCTCGCCGCGCCGTTTCCAGTTTACATGCCGATTTCCGTTTTTGTAACCAGAACCCCAACAACGCCGTGTATGATGTGAATTATGTATGTGTATGGTATGTGTTTAAGTGTACAACGCCGGGGCGGAGGAAGGGAGATGGTATGGCCATTTGTCGCCCGACGTTTTGTTGAACATTGATTTCCCTACCAAGGGGGTATCCGATGGTGTCTATGCGTGCTAGTAAAGTGATACTAGCATGCCTTTGTATCTTGATCTGTGTAAAATTCCATGTTGTCGATGTAGCAAGTTAATCGTCATCGATGACAATGGCTCCAGTATCTGGATCATCGAGAAGGATAGGCTGGTCAGCCGCCCCGTCTTCGACACCATTGCCTTCTGCCACAGACATTTTCGCAAGTCGTTTTGCTGACTTGTCGTCTTTCTCGAGATCTTCCTCCTCTGCGGGGCGCTTCCTCTTTCCGGTAGCGGAGCCGTTGATGGTGAGAACGATGCCATTGGCCTCGCCGTTACCAGTGGGCTCTAAAGTTGGGGCTGGGGTTGGGGCTGGTTTCCGGGGGATGTGGATGTCGGATGGGATAGAGACTGGTTTGGCAGAGGAGTCGGTCCTGTTATTATGGTTAGCTAAAATCGAGAGGACAAGCCAATGGCAAACAGAGAATTCTTACTGTGCTGTGACAAGCAGGTCTAGATTAACCTTAACATCCTCGTCCTCTTCATCGACAACCGTGAGGAAACTCCCAATGGCAGCTCCCATGTCCTTCAGTTTCTTGGGCAAATTATCCTCAAGATCTGGGTCATAGATGGTTCCCAGTTGTGAACTGATCGAAAGTTCTTCACCATACCCAAGTTGCGAATGGAGAACTTCGATCAAGTCGCCTAATGTCGCCCGTTCCACATCGACAAAAATTTTGCTTTGGGCTACGCCGCACACTGGGCAATTGGGGTTGGGCGGGTTTAGGCTCTCGGTATTTATCGCTCGCCTGCCGGATCGTTCGAGGAATACCTGCGGCGCCATTAGGGATCCGTATAGTGGCGTGTGAAAAGGGAAGATTCTTACCATCTTTGCGCTATCGTAGTCATCTCTCATCACTTTGAACGCCTGAAGAACACATACTGCCGCAGTCATAGCATTGGTCGTCGCGATAGCGGGGATGATGTTTCCGGCCATTTCTGTTAAAGGTTAGTATTACGGAGGTTGGGTAATACAAAGTTTAAGACTCACGTTTAATTTCGAATTTTGACTTGGCCCCAATCCCGAATACATGTGAACGGATATTAGCGCTGGCAGACACAAAATCGAGTGTATCGACATCATCCTTGTCAAAGGTTAGAATCGGTTTTTGGCCGTCTGTCGTGGCAGCCTGTAGTTCTTGCAATCTTGTCGAGAGACGTTTCAAACTGTATAGTGTTAGTCCTCTATCCCAAGCGTCTGGCACTGGGACTTCTTACCTGTCCTTGAAAACTGCAAAATTCTCCGTCAAGCTCCAAACTTTCTGGTCATCAGAGGATATAGTCGACTCCACCGCCGTGGCTTCCCGCTGTAGAGAATCGAACGAAAGTGGCACTGGAGGTGGCCGGGTTTTCCACATATCTTCCATCTGTCTTAGGCGAACTATATCATCGCGGAACACTTTGTTAAAGACCTTTTTGGCAAAGTCTTCCGAACCCATAGACTGTCGTATGACAAGTAAGGCTTGGGCTTCCTTTTGGAGGTTTTGGATCTCCTCGGCTAGAATTAATTATATCAGCAACCGGATCGAGAGTTTGCGGATCGCAAATGGGTAAATACCATTATCCGCATCTTCGGAATGGTCCAGCTCCTCCGCATCACTCTCAGATTCTCCAAACAGCTCCCTGAGGCTGGTTAGCAGGTCCAAAATAATGCATATCAAACCAAGCCGAATAGACTTACGGGAGAAGGTAACTCTTCCCCCAAACAATACAGTGAATCGGCTGGCTAGGAGTACTTCGTATCGTACAGACTGGGAAGGATTTAGGCACCTGCTTCGCATTGCAGTCGTAGCACTCGGTTCGCCCCTAGGAATTTTGTAAGCCCAGATTCCCCAAATGTCCGTAAAACTCCATTATATCTCCCATACCTTCTTTATCACCTGCACTTGCCCGTTAAAGCCCGTCGTGCCGCTCTCGATCAGAGGAACGTTCGCGGCGAGACACATCCGGTTCACATGTCGTCTGGCGTCCAGGTTATCGAGCGCGTTGAAAACGAGGTCGAATGTTTCAAAGAATGCGACATCAAATTGTGCATCCTTTATATTGGCGTGGTACGCATGGAGAGAGGCGTCACCGCGAAATTTGCTTGCGACTTCCTTTGCGACCTATTGTATATCGGGCGATACGGAGTTAGCATTCAAGCCATTTCGCGCGAGGGGGAAGCAAAATAACCAGCGCATACGTACGAGGGCCTTTGACTTCTTTATATGCTCATGACGGAATAGGAATTGTCTGTTGAGGTTGCTTAGATCAATCGTGTCGAGATCGATAATATGGATTTCGCCGAAGCCGGTCAGGACCAGATTCTTTAGTAGCTCGCAACCAATACCGCCGGCGCCGACGAGGAGGATTTTGGACTGCGCAGAATAGACAGAATTAGCATCCGATCAATCGTTGCCTGAGCTTCTGCTTGCGCCATGTACTAACCTTCCGGATCTTTGAGTACAGAGACCCAAGGGACTTCTTCTGGTGCGTCTCCATCTTGGTCCGGGCAGCTCCCGTCAAGCAGGGAAGGGTGACACAGCGCGGTAGACGAGGGAAAGCGAAGAGGATAGCAGCCAAGATTCAAAAGAAGAGACCTTGCAACCAGACCTGCGCGTGGATTGTTGTGTTGCGGATTGAGATGCGTCGGCGAAAAGGCGAGGGCGAGCAGGCGGGCTTGGCGGTGTTTTTTGCTGATGTCAGAGTTGACAGAGGAAAGAGAGCGAGACGCGCCGGGACTGGGAGATTCTACAACACTCTGCAACAACACAACACAACATGTATGTTCAGTCTAGTTTCACTTCACTGTTGGTGAATATGCCATTTGTGTTGCTTATAGATAGTCTCATCTCGGGCCAATTGAGGTCTGTTTTGACATAGCCGCCCTGCCCGCGCTTCAAGACGCAGCATCCGGATACCAACGTCAAAGGCACAAAGGGGGAATACTGCATTCCTTATTCCTTTATCAGTCTGATTCAACGCCCTGAATGCTATGAAACTAATCAACCACCGGATTATGCGGTTCTGCCGCTGGCCGTGTCTGCGCTTGAAAACTTCACCCCTTTGTGCCATGGCTGCTTTTGTTCCCAACGTATACGCGGGATTCTTGCGTTTTCTAACTATCAGTAGTGCTAGGGATGAAGATAGGCTGGACAGATTCCCGTATTCTTTGAAGACCATGCCTTAAACACATTCCAGTCTTTTCCGAGAACTCTGGCGTTTGATGCCGATACGAGCTTCGACACGCCGTCTGTCATACACAGCAGGTCATACTCTAGTTAGTGCTGGATATAACAAGTGAAAATATATGAATATCCAATGTTTTAACTTCATCTCACCCCTATCTCATACTCCCTTGGATTTGATATCACCGACAAGCTAAACTCCAATTGGATATATTGAGTTAGGGCTTTTGAAATCAGCTGGCGCCTTACATAATCTTCAATATGCTGGATGACACATTTTTGGCTTCAAACATTAAACTTTTTGAGATCTTGGATTCGGCTTTTTTTATATTGCCCTCAACTGCATGATTAGCTCGGGATTTGATACCAGTGTGGCCATCTAGAAATCCCCAGGCTTTCTTTTTTTGTTTTGTCCACCCCGTTTCTCAACGTGGACAGTTTTCAATATCCAACTGCCCCTCCTTGAAACGGCGGTCTAATTTCAGAACCAAACGCAGACCATAAGTACGCTTTTCTGAAGTGATGCCATGTTAAATCCATAGACAGTGTCTATATTGTCTTTGAGAATTTCATTTTTTATTTCCCGCTGAAATAAAAGGAAGGAAAAAAAAAAGAACACAATAAAGTGGCCAGTCTGCCACGCTGCAACAGACCAGACAACCACCACATACCAGACGGAGAAGAACTTGAAGACAAGAAATGTCAGACGACGAAGCCGACCCCGAACTCCTAGAGCTCCTCCGCCAGTCCCTCGGACTCGGCCGCCCGACCAAATCCGGGCCACCCCTAGACACAAAAGTCCTCTCAGGGGCGCAACATGTCTTCGACAACTCCATCGATGTCGCGCTGGACCCGTTCCGGACCAAAGCGGCCGCAGAGACCATCTGGCAACTGATGCAGAAGAAGCAGTACTCGACGAAGAAATGGGCAGAGCATGAACTGCACCCAAAGACCAAGGACGAGAGCACGGTGGATTTCATCTTTACGATGGATTTGTTGAATTTTAGCTTTTGGAGCGAGGAGAAAGACGAGCCGAGGCAGTTTGCTATTGAGTATCGCGGGAAGAGGTGGAAGGGGTATTGGAGTATTGTGGCGGCGTTGCAGAGGGCGTTGGATGAAGGTATGTTTTTCTCCCTATTTTTCATGCATGTTGGATGTGTACTGAGACTGTCAGAGATTCCAATTACGAGCTCGGATTTCTGGCAGAACGAGGATGAATGTACGGAAGAAGTCTTGCGGCATGTTTTCCGGTCCGCGACGGACGAGGAGATCCCGCTCTTTCAGGAGCGAATGGAATGTCTCCGTGAGGCCGGCAAGGTTCTTTATGATGTGAGTGACTTTTCTTTTTTGGCTTCCCTCCGCTCTATAGAATTACCCCCGATTATCAAATCTCGAGATATATCATGGTACACCCCTACAAACTTCCAGCCAAACCCAACCCCCCCCCCAAAAAAAAAGAGAAAAAACCACTAACCAAATACCCAGAAATACCTCTGCTCCTTCACCACCTGCATCAAAGAAGCCAACGGCTCCGCCGCCGTCCTCGTAAACCTACTAGCCGACAACTTCCCCTGCTTCGCCGACAAGACGCGGTTCGAGGGCAAAGAAGTGCGCTTCTACAAGCGCGCCCAGATCCTCGTCGCAGACCTCTGGGCCTGCTTCCGTGGTAAAGGTTACGGGAACTTTCATGATATCGATAAGATCACCATGTTTGCCGGTTCGTTACACAACCCCACCAAGAACCAAACTGCCAGGTTTTATTTTTTTTAACTAACACCTGATACTATATACAGATTACCGCATCCCGCAAATGCTCCACACCCTCGGCTGCCTCCTCTACTCGCCGCCGCTGGAATCCGCCATCCGCCAGCACAAACTGCTCGAGGCGGGGGGTCGCTGGGAGACTGAGCTGCGCGGTACGAGTATCTGGTGCGTCGAGCTGATTCGGCGCGAGATTGAGAAGAAGCATCCGGGTCTGAGTCGGCCGGGGAAGTTTGCGGAGGCGAGCCCGATGGTGGGCGGGACGGCGGCGGGGTCGGGGGTGGGGTCGGGGGCGGTGTCGGTTGTTGGGGGGGAGAAGGTGGGGGATGGTGAGGAGGAGGAAGGGGAGGGGGAGGGGGAGGAGAGTCCGCTGGGTGTGAATGCGGTGTTGATTGATTTTTTACTGTATGATACGATGAAGGAGTTGGAGGGGGAGGGGAAGGAGACGATTCCGCATCATCGGACTAGGAGTATTTGGTATTGATTGGCTGTGTATGGATTTGGGGCTGGGTGGGGATTGGAATGGAATAGTTTTTTCCTTTGTATTTGCTCGTCCTTTTTAGTCGATATTGGCGTCGTTGAGGCGCTTTGGTTTTCTTTTGAGAGATAGATAGACTAGATCTCTCTTAGAGATAGTAATTGGACGAATGGGGCGTTGTATGGTTGGATAAAAGGTAGAAACAAGCCCATGTTGTCTACTTCAGCTTTATTTTCTATCTCAGGTAATGGGTATCGTATCACATCAATTCTAAACTGGCCAAAAAATATAAACGCCACAGCCCCCTAACCTCAAGGGCCACATGATTATTAACCAGCAACAACCCCCATCCCCCGAATCCTCTCCATAACCCCCTCCCTCCACAGCATATAATCCTCCCTCCTCTCCTCACTCAACCAATCTAGCCGTTCCTGCATCATTGTCCCTAAACCCGGCAACAATCCGCTCCTCTCCCGCGCGTTCTCACTACCAACATTCCCGCTCCTCCGACGAGTTTCTCGTCGAATAGCCTTCCGTCTCTTGGGCCCAACAATTTCATCCTCATCATCTTCATCCTCGTCCATCCCCTCATCCAACTCCCCATATTCCTCCTCGCCTGCCTGCCCAGGACCAGGAACATTGTCAAACCACTCCGTTCCCTTCGTCCATGACCTCGTCATGATTATTGCCAGCCACATATCCACATCATCAACGTAGCGCTTTCCCTCAAGCCCCACGCCCGCGAGCGCAGCAGCTGACATCTCGAGGTACTCAGCAACATCCAATTTGTTGGCTGATGTTGACGAGGATGTGATGTTCGGTCGTCGCCGGGCTAGCACGACGAAATATACAGCCACGATCAACTCCGTGATACGGTCTCTGTATGTTTTGTCCTGGGACTCTGGGTCAGTGTTTGCGGTGAGTGGAGAGAGGAATGCGGTGTGAGCGGCATTTTGGTCTCCTTCTCCCCGTTCTTTATTTTGCAATTGGGACACGAAGAATAGTATCGACGAGATGCCCGCGAAGATATGTGGGGGTAACCGGGTCGAAATGGCGGGACGGGAAGCCGATGTTGAAGTAGGCGTGCGCGTTGATAGCGTCTTGCAGACCCGTCGGATAACAGGCATTGTCCACGTAGGCGCGTCTTTTATAACAGCCTTCTTGGAAATACCATTGCTCTTGCCCTTTGCCTGAGCCTTCGGTCTACTGGCCGATTTCCGAGACGGAGTGGTAGGAAGGGCGCGTTTATGAGGAGTTCCAATCGGCGTCGAAGTTGCTTTTGAAGGCGTTCTCAATGATGTAGAGGCGACTGTAGCCTTTCTAGGCGTATTCGACGCAGACGTGGTGGTGGTGGTATCCCGTCGCGCTCCCGTGGAAGCTTTCAGCAGCGCCTGCTCGAGGTAGTTATATAGCTTCTTATATACGCGGGGCGGGCATGGTGGTCTGCCGAGGAGAGGAGGGAGTTTGAGTTTCTTGCTTAATCTATATCGAGCGTTCCAGTTAGTTATTGGTGTCGCTTCTTGCAGACAGACACGAGTTGGACGGATTCTGGGCAGAAAAGGGGTATAACCTACCGCTTGCAAGCAATCTCCGCACAGGCATATGGCCTGGCAATCTCCTCATCGGGCTTCAAGCTACTACCATAGCTTCGAGACTGCGCCAGAAGACTTGCGGCGTGCTGGATGAGCTCGGGGGGGAGAGCTTCGGCGTGGGTTGGGAGGAGATTGGCAAGGGCTTGTTCGAGGGATTTGTTGCTCATGGCGGCGGGATGTCGAAGGGATATTTGAATAGAGTCAAGATATCATGGTAATCGGCGTAGCCTTTTGCCAGCGGCTGGTATGTAGACTTTGTATGTGGTGGTGTGATTGCGAGAAGTTGGAGGTGGTTGAGAATTGCCTTTTTTGTCGCGTCGACGCTAAGATAAGATAAGCGCCTAATGAATGCATGTAAGTTACTGCTGTAGGATAACATATCTATATAGGTAAGAATACTGCTGTAATGATATAAGTTGCATTTTATAATCCTAATGCTCATAAGTTATTACTAGCTAGAGTTAAGAAAGACTATACTGCCTGCTATGAAGATATTATAGCCTGATCCTATATATAACTGCTTAATAAACACCTACTGAATTTCTATCGACCATAGGCATACATTATGGTGGGGGCAGCCAATACTTCTGCGGACCGACTGTACGTCTGTCGAAGACGTACGGAGGTGTAGCTCCTTCAGAAATATCAGCGTGATAGCCCCGCCTTGCAATTACTAGCAATGCTTCCTCGTGCTTCCATCTCCGCGTTGCTGTTGCGTTGCGCCCTGCAACGGTGGTTGAACAGAGCTCCCATATCTGCTTATAAACGGGATCTGTAGCCTCGTAAATCGTAACGGAAGCCCCCGAATTTTGACCGTCTCTCTCGAGCATAATTTTATTCAAGATCTCCAGCTTGTGGCTAACATAACCAGGTTTCGCATGGCCGATGTCTGCTCTGGACAGACCGAGCTTTGCTGCAGAGGGTGAAAAGTAACGTAATTCTTTCCAGCAATTCCCAAATTTAACAAGGTCAAGAAAGATTTCAAATGAAACATTGTAGGCGGCAATGTCAAAAACTGTGAAAGTTTTGAGGCTTAAAGGAAGAGAATGCCGCTTAAAGGTCCAAAGGGCCGCAAAGAAGTCATGGGTTGGTTTGCGATTAATAAGTACCGACTTTATTGGAGTACCTCCGATGCATATATGGCGGAAGCGTGACACCCCTGATGATGACAGTGAGCGGAACATGCTTCTCATTGCTCCGCCATCATCGAAGCTGATTATGTATTGATTATAGAGCACATATCCAGCCTCTTCATTAACCTGGCGACAGACATGAAGAATTGCGAGGCTTTTAGGCAAAGTATCGCGGCCCCCTATTGGCCTCAAAGAGTTGGATGAAATAGGAGCAAATGCTAATTTGTAGACCTCGTCACGCAGTTCGCGGGGGAGACGGAGAAACGGAAAATGAGGGCGTGTTGGTAGTTTGAAAATGGAAGGGCTGAGAGGTTTCATCCGCACTGGAGCCATAACGCAGTTGTTTCCCTTCGATTCCTTGCCTGGTTCGACGCCGGCTGAGCTATGGTGTAGCTGCGTTTCTTTCTCGCATGCAGTATTTGCTGTGCAGTATTGTTTTGAATTTGCTAACAGGTGTATGAGCGTGACATTGAATCCTGCTGGTTGTTGATGAAGCTGGATTTGGGCTGGGAGATGGTGCAGATAAGATCGATGATGTCATGTGATGGCGGCCAACTTCCCCGCCATCCCCCCCCCCGGATTCACAAAAAGCTTCCCTAGACGAGCCGAACTTCTCCAGCGTCTCGCTGCCGTCAGTCCCAGCCGCCCAGCTCTGTGCAACCCGTGGTCATGTCACATTGCGCTGCGAATTGGCATCTTACCACTGATCCCAAAACTTAGTCCCCGCCGGCCTCTCTTGTCGGCAGACGCTGAGGCTATTTGGTCGAATCAATGGATATCGGATAACGGATTCGGCTACATCTAGGCACAACCGACCACATACCGACCGGATTGCCAGAGACGACGCTCAAAAGTGGCGTTATCCGACGGGAGGCTGGCGGATCAGCTGCCACTGATAAACATTCGGCCTTCTGCCGCCAATGGTTGGCCCCGAATGCAGAGTCTCTCCTATATAAATAGCGGCCCTGCCCCTCATCAGACAGAGTAACCAAGGTCCAAAACTCTCCAGAATTTACACCTCATCAACTACACCATATGAAACAAAATGGGCGATTATAAGGAAATCTCTGCCGTCGCGCAGAAACGCCGAGATGATGCGCTATCGGCCTTCTTCCCTATCCCAGAGATTGGCGAAGAGAGCCTGCCCAATGACTTGAGATCGTACCCACAGACATCCGGGCTCCTGACACCGGAGGAGCTAGAAATCGTCAATTCGGACGCTGAAACACTCTTGAAGAAGATAAAAGCGAGGACCTTGACCTCAGTCCAAGCTACCACAGCATTTTGCAAAGCCGCTGCCATCGCGCAAAAGCTTGTATGGGATTAACTCATTTTGCCATCCACTCCATCAAAACTAACCGGTTATTGCAGACAAACTGCGTCACGGAGGTTCTGTTCAACGAGGGCCTTGAACGGGCCAAATACCTCGATGACTACCTCGAGCGAACCGGAGAGGTGGTCGGCCCAATGCATGGGTTGCCATTTTCTCTAAAAGACAACTTCATGACGCCTCCGTACCCGAGTTCGATAGGAATGGCGGTCCACGCGAACACACCCACAGAAAAGCCTTCGGTCCTTGTCACCATGCTTCGAGATCTCGGTGCTGTCTTTTATGTCAAGACTAACATCCCCACTGCCATGATGATGGGTGAAACCACCAATCGCATCTGGGGCGAGACTAGAAACCCTATCCACAAGGGACTTACCCCAGGCGGATCGTCTGGCGGGGAGGGGGCTCTTATAGCAATGAAGGCATCGCCCCTTGGAGTTGGAACAGACATTGCCGGCAGCATTCGGATTCCTGGCGCCTGCTGCCGTCTTTACGGCCTAAAACCATCTTTTGGACGTTTCTCGACCTGGGGAGGCAAGCCAAGTATACCCGGACAAGATTTTATATACGCCGTTTGTGGGCCAATGTCCCCTTCCCTCGGCGGGGTTAAGCTGTTTTGCGAGTCCGTTCTATCCGACGCGGCTGCCCCCTGGAATCTAGATCCCAAAATCATACCCATGCCATGGAGAAAGGACGTTATCCAGCCCAAAGGACGCAAGCTGAGGTTCGGGGTTCTTGGGGCTAATGATGGCATGATAACTTGCCATCCTCCCGTAGAACGTGGCTTGGCGATTGTAACCCAGGCGTTGAAGGGTGCTGGCCATGATGTTGTCCCTTGGTAAGTAATTTTAATCCAATGCAAGTTGATATGTCCCAACCGCGCAAAATTAATTCGCCTTTGCTCTGCAGGGAACCAGCCAGTCACAAGGAGATCGTCGACCTCCTCAACGAGTCTTTCGACGAGCTTGGGTCCGACGCCATAATCCCACAGCTAGAAGCCTACAAAGAGCCTCTCTTCGGCTCCATGGAGAGAGCCTTCAGCGCCTGTAAGAAAAACGCGGGCAAATTCAACCCCGAGCGGCTGCGCGAGATGATCACGAAACGAAATATCCTGCAAAAGGAATATCTGGACCGGTGGATGGCAACCAAGACAGAAACTGGCGGACCGATTGATGGCATAATTGCCCCCGTTGCGCCAACTGGTGCTCCCCGTCTGGGCCTTGGGGATAAGGTTGATTATGTTGGGTTCACGGGCTTTGTTAATTTGCTGGGTAAGGGTGTTTTCTATACCTCAACAAGAACAAATTTGCCACAGCCACGGACATGCTGACATGAAAAATACTCAGATTTCCCCTCCTGCACGTTCCCCGTAACGTATGCCGACAAGTCGCTCGATCCGCCGCGTGGTGAGGGCTGGGCACCACTTAGTGAGAAAGACGCGATGATACAGGCAGACTATGACCCCGAGTTCTACCATGGAGGGCCCGTCTCGCTGCAATTGATCGGAAAGCGGTTGGAGGAGGAGAAAGTGGTTGAGATGGTTGAGGTTGTAGCGGATGTGCTGTCTTCGGCGGAACTTGCCAACTAATGGAATAATGGAGGGTTGATGGGATAATTAATTAGGATGATGAGTATTAAGCAACATGTTTAGGCAATTTAAATAATATTCCGGGATTCTGAAAAGAATATGCAAATCATTGTCCATCCTCTATCATCGTCCGTTAATTGGAACGCGTGAACGCGTTGAGCCCAACGCCACTTTATCTAATTTAACCCGATTCAGCCACCAAGCTCCGTTGCCGGCGCAACTACATCTCAGAAATACGAACAACCACAACGACGACAAGGCATCAATCAACCAACCAACCACCCACCCATCGACCATATCCCTATCCCAATAACTCCTCTCATTAACCCACATCCACCCACATCCAACCATCCATCAAATCCCCCCGTCCAGAAACAACACAACCACCATGCCCCCCACCCGCCGCCGCTCCGGAGGCCCCAACACCACCTCCACCGGCCCAGGAAACCAATCCACCCTCTCCTTCGGCGGACAATCTCGCATCTCAAAACCCACCACCACCACCACACACACGGGCAAAAAGACCTCGGCCACTACGGTCACACAGCTCCGCCAACAGCGCCAACGCAGCACATCCGGCGGCTCCGCCTCCGCCTCCGCCTCTGCCTCTCCCGCCCCAGAACCAGTCCCAGCACCGGTCCCAGCGGAGATCGAGCCGGAACAGTGCGCGCTGCCGGCGTCGTCAAGGAGTGATGAGGT
Organism: Onygenales sp. PD_10; assembly: GCA_032988465.1. Classification (NCBI taxonomy): domain Eukaryota; kingdom Fungi; phylum Ascomycota; class Eurotiomycetes; order Onygenales; species Onygenales sp. PD_10. The sequence continues at coordinate 55,577 of JANTQH010000113.1, forward strand.
GGTTAGGGAGCAGGCGAGGGTTGAGTTGAAGGGGAGGGAGAGGGATGCGGTGGAAGGGTTGGCGGAGGGGGTGAGTGAGGAGGAGATTGAAGGGTATTGGGAGCGGGAGGAGGCGGGGAGGATTGCGCCGAGAGGTGGGTATTTTTTTTTATATAGCTTTTATTGTTTCATTGGGGAGGGCAGGGGGTAGGTTTGTTTGTTTGTGGTCTGGCTGGCTGACGAGTTTTTTTTTATTGCAGTGCATCAAGAACATCTGACGAGGAACGAGAAGATCCTGCGACATTTCGATTTGTCGAATCAGTATGGGGTATGTTTTGTCTATCTATCTATCTATCTATCTATATCGGCTCGCTGCGTTACGTTACGTTTGCGTCTACTTTTCTATACAGTTTTCCACTCGCTAACCCTTCTGGGAACGAAATTATAGCCCTGCATTGGCATTGCAAGAGTCAAGCGCTGGAAGCGTGCGCACGGGTTGGGCCTCAATCCACCCATTGAAGTGTTGGCTGTGCTGCTGAAGGAGGAGGCGCGGGGGATCGCGAATGAGAAGGCGTATATGGATGAGCTTCTGTCGTGATGGGATGAGAGTCGGCAACATGCTGCTTGTTGCGTGTGATCCGGGACCGTGGGTGCCATCCCGGTCAATCTCTTGGCTGTCGGGAGCCTCTATCTCGTGGTGGTACGGGGAGCTGAGCTCAGGCCAGATGGTAGTCGTCTGCCGCATTTTCCCTGTTTGATTCGAGTCGCTGTATCTGGGCTTGGTGCTTTGGAGTCTTAGGGTTTGGGTTTTTGGACGGGAGTCTGGCGTATTTCACATTTCCATGTACAAAGGGGATATATATCAATATCAGGTTCTTTTTGCCGGTTAGCAGGATCTCACTCAGGACCAGTTTCCGCAATCACTATGCCTCCACTGGCTCCCAGCACAAAAGCCGCCCAGAGGCGGGTGGTCACTTTGCATGGTTATGACTGACATGTGCAACTTGCACGGACCGTCTCTATTAATAACCACACGTTAACGAAGTCCGGGGTGGGATGGGGTAGTAGAGGGTCTGTTTCACCATGGGGTCCATCTCTATCAAAGCAAATGAAAACTGGAGAGTTCGGGACCCAATATCAGATGTGGTCTCACACCATCGTTCTCCGCATACATCGACACGTGCCAGCCAGCGTTGTTTCCGACAGAGAGGACCTGTTTCAATGCCCGAGACAGGGCGGGATCGGAAGACGTAGATGGCGAAAACTAGATCGTATATGCGGTGTCACCGTCAGAGAATAGCAGCAGCTATAATTTCTTCCTCGAGATCAATATCAAATTGCAAGGCACGCGACATGTGATCGCGACGCGGCTCTGCTTCCTCTTGGCCGCGCTGACCTCATCGATGTTTCTCTCCTCGCCATCCAGGCCGGGCGGGCATATCAGATCTCCCCTGGAGAAACCCGACAAAACAACAACTGGAAGCAAGCTGGATATCTCTCCCCCTCCCCCGGGTCAGGAACAAGCTTCCCTCACTCCAGGCTCTCTCCCAGACACTCCCGGACGCCGGAGGGTCGTGGATCCTGAGATTGAGCCCCCCGCACCCGGAAAACGGGGTATGTTATATCCTTGGCCCCCAGCCTCCCCCTTTCGACGACAAGCTTCTCTTCCCTTGATAAGCCCAGACATGCATGATGCGAAGGGCAGGGGCTGATAATCTATACTTAAACAAGCATAGGCTTGAACCCGTTGAATGCCACGCAGCGAATTGGCGGATAGATCATCATCCCCAGGACCCCAGCCCATGCGAGGAAGCAAGACGACAAGGTGCGGAGTTTGCCTGCCGATCTCAATTCCTGGGCCCTGTTTCAAAGACCAGGGATCTGTTCCAATGGGCGTCGGTCTTCCCCAGCGGCGGGCTCATCTCCCTCGCAATCCAGTACTACGCCGCCTTGAAAACATTCTAAAATATTGATTGGTTTTTGAGCCCTTTTCTGCACTCCAATGAACAGATGGTTCAGGATGCGTACTCAGCCAAAAGAGCTTGCCCCTTTTCCACAGAGGTCATTGCTTTGGACCTTTGGGTTGTGAGGTTACATCCAGTCCAGCGGGACTTGATTTTGCCCCGCTGAAGCTCACGGAGGGAACCCCGAGCCGAAAGTTACGACTGGAGATACTGTATTCAGTTACCATACTGTTTTACATTACGTTACCATCTCTTGTGTCCTGAGCGTTGACTGATTTCACATGCAACTTATCTGGCCTGGCCTGTTGGGAAAACTTGGCGGTGCTCCTCGCGCCTCTTATCTTGAACAATTCATGATTGTGCAGGTGCACATTGACTCTTGAGGATCCGGATGCCTTCAAATAATCCCCGATGACGTCGGCTAGAGGATTCGCAAATGCGGGGAAAGACAATCAGACTCATCATATTTGAGTTCCCGTGCTCATGTATGACGACAATTGTTGCGAGCGCAGACGTTGGACGTGTTGCTTTGCACACGAAACAGGTTCAAACCAAGGCGGTTTTGATTGACGTCTGCAAGATTTGCCAGAGCATAATGATGATACATATGTCAACGTTGTCAATTATGCAAATCACCCGATCTGGAGGCCCATGATTCGGGCATTTATCTCACAACTTCGGGAGATTTTCGAAGACGACAAGGGCCAAATCGAACGACAGGCTTCAACGATCAATTGTCGGACAAACCTCAACAGCCACATTGACCACATGCATATTCGGATTTCCTCGATAATTTTTAGGATGCTTGGGATTTTGACCAAGTTCCGAAGCTCTGGCTGTTCGAACTCCATGCTATATATAGAATCGACGTGGATGTGCAACGCATGGCATCGTGGAAATCCCTGGTTTTCGATGTATGTCATCGTGGCATGTCGAAACCGAAACCAGTTGGTGACGGCTTCTAGCTCGATTGTGGCGCTCAGGAATTTGCCAACAGCATTTCCATTCAAGCCATTCATGAAGACATCGATAAACTCTTGCTATCTCTGAACTTCACTGTTTCATTTGCTTGATGATTTCATCAGGCATCGTCTCCGAAAATGCGAAGGCAGGTGCTTATGTAGATACCCTTGAACGGCAGCTTGATGGAGCGCATTGAGCGGCCTGATCATGACGCGCAAGCTCTCAGGAAACAGGAGGGGGCGTCCCAAACGACACGGTTTGATTCGCTGCTATCTTCTAAGTACAAGCGGATCTAAACTTGGCATGCCGGCTTGGATGCCAGATCAAGGATAGTGCGCCACATCTCCAGGGGCAGGGCCAAGCTTCGTTTCTTTGCATTCTAGCCCCAGATCGTCAAGGCCAAGGCTCCCCGACCACTGCGTTGACGGGTTCTTCCCACCAGAGTCATTTCGTCAGGCTGTATTATTACAGAACCCAGATGTTAACGAGACTGTATCCGTTTCTTTCGATACAACCCAATGATCGACGATGGAAGAATGCATCTCGAATTCTTTTATCACGCAGCGTTTGTGCGCTTGAAGGGATGAACCTCGAATCAAAGATGGCTGCATTCTATCTGGGGATGAAGAGAACAACGATGGTATTTGTGGTTTCAGATGCAAACATTTCCTGAGGAATAACCATGCTGCCCCCACATAGAGCTCTTTGCCTAATTACAGGTTCATTTCAGCCCTAGTTCCTCGGCATTCATGCGGTTAACAAGATGAAAATGGGACACGGCACAGAGATGTACTTCTCCTCTCAATCTAGATTCTCTATCGACAATTTGAAGACCTTGGGTGATAAAATGACTCTTTTTGTTCAGATGGAATTTGCCCAGCGGTGCTCATCATGGCTGACAAGTTATCCAGGACTCTGTTTTTTCGCCGCCGTTTTGCTGTTCTCCAGTTTTCTGAACATCCGCCTGATAAGCCTTTCGGTAATATGAAATAGCCAATAATAAGGAGGCACTGGTGGGCCAACGCCCTGGGGCAAATATCAATTCATCAATAGCGACGCTACTCAGCGAATCTGGTTTTCAAACTTTCGCTTCCAACCGTGCCATTTTCCTCCAAGTCATTGGCATCGAACCTTCTTTCTCGCGCAGCCCCCAAGACAGTATTGCCTGCTGTTATTGGCAGATTGGTTTCATTTGCATATCTCGCTTCTTACATATAGGCAGGGATGAAGATGAGGATTCCCGGTTTCTATGCACTTTGTGTTTGGCCTCCTGTCCCTCGAAGACAAGATTGGGGTTTGGTCTCAAAATTACCGCATACGACCGGGCAATACCGAACCAAATTTCAGCAACTTCGGTCCCCGCGTCTTCCCATGGTTCATTCCTGGGGAGAGGAAACCGTCCATTTCACGTCTGGTTGTATATAATCCAGGGCCCAGAAAAACCATTTTTAACCAGTTGTCTCCATCGACTGTTCTACGCCCCAAACTAATCGATTATGGTATGGAATATTTGGCACAGTGGTTACCCGAGAACCAGATCTCGACGCTGGCTTGCCACCGACTCGTTCTGCCAGTCCAAACAACGTGCGACACCAAGCGGACCATGGTTCCCAGTTTTCCAGCATCGGAGTTTGTTTACAGCTATGTATTTTTCGCTGTTGTATCATGACCGCTAACTGGCATCGTAACATGTGAACTTGCCCCATGGGCAAAAAGTGGAGGGAACGGGGGATATGTGGAGGGTGGATTCGTATTGGAGGTATCCAGACAACCTTCCAGCTATCCCTCCCCATTCTGGCTTGGTCCCCCCTGGATACCCTGTTTGTCCTGGGCCGCTCTTTTGTATAAGAAGCGGCACACCCGATTTCTCCTCCGTGTTCCTTTTCCTTCTTTCGCAACTCGACAACTGACATTCGTTTCTCGCCTCAAGCCTGTCGTTTAATATACAAACTTCACAGTCTTCCGCTTTTGCGAATATATATACAACCTTTTAATATTCAAAATGAAGTTCTCCACCACTCTCATCGCCCTCGTTGCGGCCGGCCTTGCCAATGCTCAGCTCCCAGATATCCCTGAGTGCGCCGTATGTTGATCCATTCTGACATCGAAGAAAGGAGGGGTGACATGCGAGAAACGGAAACTAACGAGATGGATAGTTGAACTGCTTCGTTGAGGCCCTCACCACCGATGGCTGCTCTGCCCTGACCGACTTCGAGTGCCACTGCAAGAAGCCCGAGCTCCCAGGAAAGATCACTCCTTGCGTTGAGAAGGCTTGCGAGCCTGCTGACCAGAGCGGTATGTTCCAAATCCACCAGGCCCCCGACAACTATCAAATGAAACCGCTTTTTCTAACATTTCTCTAGCCGTCTCCGACCTCGTCGAGGAGCAGTGCTCTGCCGCTGGCGCCCCCATCGACCTCCCCCCCATTGGCGGCGGTGACGACAAGCCCACTACTTCTGCTGCGGCCCCCCCCACCACCACCACCACCGGTGGTGCTACCCCAGCTCCCACCGATGACCCCACCGACTCTCCCACCACATCCAACACTGTCATCGAGCCAACCTCCGGCGTTGCCACCCCCACTGGTGGCTACCCCAGCGGAACTCCCACCCCCTCTGAGTTCCCTGGTGCCGGCTCCAACCTGAACGCCAACATTGGTGGTGTCGCCGCTGCCCTCCTCGCCGTCGCTGCCTACCTGTAAATTATTCCAAACGATAATCTCGGAAAAAACCATCATTATCAAACAATCCAACAAAATAAGACAGCTGTTCTAACTTTGGTGTTTTAATATGGGTCTTCTCTCTGCTGGGTTGTGCGTGTGTGGTGGTCGTCATGTCCAAATTCCTATTTCCATTTTAACTATATTCCCTCATGTTTCAAGTACATAAATAAAATACTTTTTTTTCTGGATACGGATTTTCTACTTTTAGGGACGGATTAATATATCTATTCCTTATCATTGGGCTTTGCATATCTTGCTTCCTTTTAATTCACTCTACACAAAAACCTCTAGTTTATATATGTCTAGTCCCAGTACGTTTTAGTTGCCGTCACATAGCTAGCCCAAACAGCTTAATCAAGCTTCGAATCTCTTGTCCATACCCTATTGCTATCCCTGACAGTTTGTTTGCTTTAGATAATCCTGCAAAAACAAAAAAACACCGTGATTAACAAAATAACCACGTGGGCGACACGGCGTCATCACAAAATCACTCCTTTCAGATCCTGGGCATGGTGATTTTCATGTACCCCCTCTAGATTTGATCTTTTTACATTCTTTGTCCGTCCATACACAGAACCGATCATCCATGATCGCATCTAATATGCCAGAGGCAAGAGGGCAAACCAGCAGGGGCAAAAAAGGGGGAATAGCATTAATTCAAACAAGCCGCATGGCGCTCGCTTTGCTCGCTCCCGGCTTGCGCCGCCCCCCCCCCTCCCCCCTACTGCCTCACATCCAAATTGATACCCTGTCCATTCTGTTTACCTCAGCCTCACCAGTCGTAGTTGCAGAATTACGTTTCATCCCATTTTTGTGCCTTGTGTTGTCTTGTACGACACAAATGCAGGTGAAGGAAGGTTTTGGTTGGCCTCGTGTCTGGCCCTGCGGCTGATTTTTGTGCCCTGCCCCCGCTCGCGGTTGGTATGTTATGTGATATATATAATATATGAGATATATCGAGGAACGGAGCCGATGGTCGGATTGGGGTTGATGGATAGATATGTGGGTGTTGTTATGGTCGTGTGGTTGGGGTGGTATGGTATGGTGCGTATGGCCTGTGTATGGGATGTAGTAGGGTGCGTAGCACAGTGATAACTATGCTGGTAGGTCGGTATTTTTGCATCTTCGTTAAATGGCTCGTCTACTTGATTCGTCTGCTCGTCTTCGGGGTTGTTTTATAGCTGAACGGTTGAATATGGGATGGATGGGCGTACTAGTAGTGAACAAGACATCCAAGCGCGACACATGGACGTCGTCGCAGATGTCTTTCCACCGCATACAGACCGAACCAGGGTCATATGCAGGGCTTTCAACCCTACCTATCATCAAAAGACAACTACCCGCACCATATCGATTCACGATCAGGTTGAAATGGAAGTGGGAGGGAGCAGCAGCCAGTCCTACCCCCCTAGAAAAAGCGTGACAACTAGGGTTACACGGCCGTGCATGCGGGAACTAAAATCAGGCGCCAGCTAAGGCTTCCCCGGATTCCGCGCGCACCTTATTATTTAGCATGTCCGCAGCCTTGGGACGGAACGTGTGCGATGATTGCGCTGTATAGGGCTGATTGACGTGATCGATGGACCTAGCTACTATTGTCGCCGGGGTTGTCAGGGGTAACCGAGGCAAGCAGGGGTGGAAGTGTTGTGCATCAAGACCTTGCTTGCGTTTGTTGTCGTGTTTGTTGGGATGCGTCGTTAGGCGCTGATTAGGCGTATGTAATATCCTTTTTGTGGGAATATTACGGATGTTGAACAGTTGATGCGGTCGGGGACGGGTGATAAAGTTTCGGCATGCCGAAGGTTCGGGACTTTTTGGTCGGCGGGCTGCGCGGTCCGTTCCGGGACTTGGAACGTGGTATATAACTCTCATCTTAACTTTGGTCGTCTTTAGTGACGGGTGTGATGGTAAGAGGTAACGGGGAGAGCGGCCGACGTTGGAGTTCTTAAACTGAATAGGAGGTCAGCGTTGGCGTCTATATATTAGGGTTGGGTTCTCGTTTCTGTCACTATACACTAATTCAAATATACATTCAAGTCGCATATTTTGTTTGACCTTGCCTATAATAGGATCCAATCAGTCATGGAAATGCGTATCAATATCGATTGTTTCCCGGATACCAAAACTTCAAAAGGAGTGCTGTTGGATTTGCAGATCGACACTGTGTGGAACCACGTCTTTCCGCGCCACTTTCGCGTGGGAGATGATATTTTAAGACATGTCGATCTATGGGCGAGCGTTCTGAAAATTATCTACGGAGTACAGGATTAAGAGAAGACGGGGAGGGACTTAAAGAGGAGCAATCATAGGCGTTTGCCCCCAGGTTCTTGTGATGAGGATATTAAGTTATTGGCATGGTTAATCCTAAGACATGTTGCTATCTTCGCAGGGAGGAAGTGTAGCGGACGAAGGGGAAATTTTTCGTTGCCACTGATGTTAGCGGAGACAGATATGTTGGCGTATTTGAGTGAAAGTGGACAATTATTACCATGACAAACTCGAGACGAAAACATTAAGTGATGAGCAGAGCTGGTCCAAGTCAAATAAGCTTGATGGAAGTTCATAGGTAGTAGAGCACAGCCAAAAGCATACTTTGTGCAATATGAAAATATTAGAAATCAAATCAGTTGTCCAGGGACCCCCATTCTATAAAACCAAACAAGCTAGCACAAGGAAACGAGCAACATAACACTCTTGCTTTTTGCGTGAAGTATCCAAACTAGAATCGAAACAGACAACCATATCAGGTAGATACCCGTAAAAGCGCAACGCTAAACAAGCTTGAGAATGCAGCGATAGCCCAGAAGCTCTAAACAAGAACCAAAAAGGAAAAAAGAAAAGAATTAACCCAACCCTCCAACATAGTCGGTTTATTCCTCCGGAACAGAATCGCGCATGAGATAGATCTTGGTATGGCCCTTAGGAACCTCCCCACCAGGGACCCAGCGAATTGCCAAACCATCCTCTCCGTCGCGAGGATAAGCAAGCCAGGTCCCTTCAAACTTGTCATCATCAGGGTTATCATCGTAAACGACCATAGGACCACCACAATGGGCACCGCATCCATCGCTGGTTGCGAAGAAGCTATCCACTCTGCTACCTTCCCCCTCCTGGCCGGCGGGGCCTACTTTGAGCTCCGAAATGCCATCAACGAGGGGCTCGAGCCAGAAGTTGATAGTGGGCTCTTCGTCCTTTTGGATTTTCATGGCGCCTTTAGGAGAGGTGACCATTTCCTAGTCTGGGGGTTAGTATGTATGAAAATCGACATCAAGGACGTGGTAGGAAAAGGGAGGGGATCAGAGTGACTTACAGCGACAAAGTCTTCCACACCTTCAGTAGCACCGACAACCACGGCACCAGATGTTCCGCTAGTCACATATTGGAGCTGGCCAGATAGAGGAGGGGATCCGCCCGGCCCTGCCGGAGGGGTTATGGCGCGGATCGTGAAGGGAGGGACATTTGGATCTCCAGTGGCTGATGCGAGGGAGGAGATAAGCGCGAGGGCAATGCTGGTGTAAGCAATGAAAGACTTCATAGTGAGATGATGATATTGATCAATTAGATTGCCTCTGGAAGACGAAATTCGAAACACCCGAAAGGTGGCTTGTCTTGTAATGCCGAGGTTCGTAGCGCGAAGGTGAGAAGTAATAAATCAATGAAAGAAACCTGGGGACACAGGCTTTATATATAATTCCCCGACAGAGCCGGAAGCATTTCGCACGCCAAAAAATGGCCTTGTGCATCAGTCAGAATGACGCTGTGTGAGGTTAATTTTGGCGGGTGAGCAGAGTGACCTTCTGATGGCATGATGTGGCTCAAAGATCTGCGTCGACACGTTCGCGTATCTCGTATATAGACCGGTAACAATGGTGATGTTTCAGGCAATCTTGCGAATGGGAGAGCTAGGGCGAGAGAGCAGACTTTAGCTCCAGCTCGAACTCAAGAAAGTCTCAGTCGGATCCAGCTGAGCGGAACAAAGCGTTTCTTGACGCAGGAGCGACTGCTTGTGGCTGGTCACAGCGGTCAGTGAGCAACATGGCACAGGCTGACAAGAATCCTTTGAGATAAAGAACGCTCTCTTTGGACGGCCAGCCCTTTAGTAGAGTGGTGGCCTGGTTGTAAATGGTAGACTCGGCTGTCTGTGGATAATCCGGCTGGGATATTGACAGACATGGCCAACCAGGAGACTGTGAGGCAAGTCAGATCTGAATTATCCTCGGTGGCGATGCGGGGTTGGGAGAAAAGTTACTTCTTACTATTTATATCTGGCAAACCATATCGTGCGGGCCATATATTTGTCTCCGACTCGAGCAGTGACAGGTCGAGGGACTGGCCGCCATATGTACGTCAATATTCTAGCGGATCTGGAGTCGATCCGATGCACCGTGGAATGGACCTGTTTTTGTCGGGGATATTGGGTGGAGTAGGTTAATGCTTGGATAAGAGCCAAAAGCAGCTCAACAAAGCAGCCAAGCAGTTGGAATCTTCAAGGATGTGAGTTCTCCAGAATGAGGGCGAGATGGCTGTAAAACTAGAAATGGGGATCTGGTGGGTAAATACTTGTTATTTAAGTGCCAAGTCGGACTTCCGTTCAAGAGGATGGCTTGGTTCGTAACTAATAACAAGATAAGATGCTGGCCAGCCCCAGCAGTTAAATAACCCGCAGCATGTTTGACGTTTATTTAACCTGATTCTTATCCTGCTGTCCTCGAGTCGCCAGCTCCACTGCATCCTCTCTTCCGCCACGAACTACGCACGCCATGGATTGGAATTTTCTCCCCCCTGAGATACACGACTGCATCTTTGCCGAACTCTCTAATCTCGAAGACTTCTCTCACATCATTGACCCCGAGAAAGTTGACCCCAAGAAAGTTGACCCTGGCGACTCAAAAATCCACTACTGGCGGAGTTATACTCGGAAAACATGGAGGTCTATTGTGAACTATCTGCTCGTCTGCCGTATGTTTAGCTAAGTTTCCTGGCTTCTTGTAGACAATCACTCGAGGAGACTCCATCAATCCAATTCTTGGCCCTCCTTCTTTTCTCAGGCGGATAATCTGATTAACAGAAAAACCGAACAGGAACATGGAGTCACTCCATAGAATCGACGGTCATCAGGAACAATCAAGCCGCAACTGTCTTACACTACGCAAATGACCGCATTGCCCTCAAGGCCGTCAAGCGCTTGTTCCAGACTACGCATTCTCCACAATCAACTACCACAGCCGGATCAAAAACGGAAAATGTCGAAGACAACAAGAACGCTATCGTCGAGGAGAGTGACAAGCGCACACTCGCACAGGCTGTGTTATTGTACAATGACCCCCTAGGGACGCTACTCGCAACATCAACCCTTCATCGTCTGCGGACTTGCACTGCATTCCTTCAGGAACAATGCCCTGGTATAAATGACATACATATCAGCCGCCCGGAATACGGTTTTATATTCTGGCTACTGGTGCGCGCTGAGTGCCAACGGTCTGAACGTCCCATAAAATCTCCGACGTCACAGGGTACGGCTGGGAAATCATAATCTGCTCTCACTACTTGGCCTGGCAAATAAGGGTGTCGTCCATAATGTCATTGCAGGAGTACTACTTGAAACTGGGATTTTGCATGTTGGTTGGTAATGTTATGGAGATGAACTGTCGAAGCGTATTTGGGGTGCTGTGTACTAGTTGAGATGGTGGTCAAGATAGCTCTGTGTGTGGCCCTGCACTCCAACCCGATAGTTAGTTATTAAGTTGGGGAATATCTAATTACTACTAGGCCGAGAGCCTTAGCGGATATTAAAACTCTTCTTAATTACAAACACTGGAGTTGGGATGAGGGGTGAATTTGTTGAAATTTTTATTTGGGACTGTTAGAATTGATTCCGGAAGGGAAGGGGGTGGCAATCGGGATCGGAACCGGAGTCGGGGCGGAGTCGGGAAGCGGGGCGGAATAACGGGCCGACCCGAACCTTGACGACACCCGATCGGATGTTCAAGGGCGCGCGTAGGTATACACCAAACCGGCCATTGGGGTTGCAACCTGCTAGTCAAGACAGGAAGCCGATGAAGTAAAGGGGTTATGTGGGAACCCGAAACAATGATTATTTGATACTAGAGCCGGAGTGGTCCGCTGATGTTATCGGCCCAGCCTTCGGCTACCCCTTGGCTTCTGCCTCCTTTGTCCGCTTCGCTTCAACATTTCTAGAATACTGCCTCGTAGAGTATATATGATACCAAAACAGCACAGCCCAGAGCATGAATATGACAAGTATACTCAGCACAACAATCACAACAGACATCACCGCAAATCCATATGAAGCCTCGTGAAAATGTACGTTCCCCTCCAGCTGCTTTGTAGCCAATCCCACTTGCATGGCTGACAGCACGACTGACACGTAGACAAAGAGGGCGAGAAGCCAGGCAAAGTTGCGCTTGAAGAAGGCTCTGTACCACGTGGAGCCTGACATATATCCGCGAACGAAATTATCCGCTGAAAAAGTCGAGGGCATGAACCTATAGATCGAATGAAGACGCGAAAGACGGAGCTCTCCATATCTATATCGTTTGGAGACGTGTTGAAGTGTTTGCAAGTCGATATGGGCGAGGAAATCCGCGACAAAGCGGTTCCATTGCTCCCACTCGATCTCGGCGGGCAGGAGGCCCACATCTTTAGCGACGCGGAAATCGCTTTTATAACAAACAAGCCAGCTGTACGAGAGCAAGAAACCACAAGCACACTGATGCAGTTCTTCATCCCGGCACAATCTATCCTCCCACGATTCATACGATAGCAAAAACTCGGGAATCGGTTTGATGAAAATCTCGGATTCGCGCCACACAAGATGCTCGTCCGGGATCTCGGTGACAAGAATTGTGCGATCCATGAGTTTCTGGCGATGGAGAGGACGAGCGGGCTTTGGAAGACCTGCCAGCCATAGGTGACGATGGATTCTGTCGAGTTTGGGCGTTTTCAGTTCGACATCCATATACCTTGCTGGCTCTTCTGCAGACAGCAGAAGCTCCCCATCGAGCCGAACGGTTACCGGTTGTTGGACTCTGGCTGGGTCAAGGAGACTTCTCTCCTGGGAGAAGGGAGGCCGAAGCTTGTTCGAAGAGACTTGGGAATTCGCCATCGAGAGGCAGTCCCAGGAAATAAACGCCGTCTTTTTGGAGCTTCCCAAATTTCTTTCGATTGTGAAGGGCAACAACAGCCAGGGAATGCAGGCTCTTAATCAAGCAGGATTCTCATCCGCAACTTGATCTTGTCCCCGTTATTCCATCCTCTTCCCACTTCAGCCTGTGTTTTTCATTTCAAATTGTTTGTGAAGGAGGTCGTTATGTTTCTATCCACATCATGCGCCGAGCTAGTGCAGAGCGCTAATGCATCTTGACTCTCATCATCCATTCTTTACCAATCGAAATCTGTGAAATCCCAGCCAGGATGCAGGCCGATTTGGCCCCCATGCTGGCTTGAGCGTGGACTGTCCAGCCCGAGCCTGATCCATTCAATCTGGGAGGGGAAATAGACTGCCCTCCCCTCCGTCAGGCTCGAGATCGCAATTCCGTCAAATTTATCCAGTATCTACCAAATTTACGTTATTGTTAAGAAGGAGAAATGATTTCGGATGGCCTCTCCACCTTTGAAGAAGTCGACCGTCTTCCGTGCGCGCGGAGTGCCCAGCGATGTCAGCGACTCTGAGTTTATCTCCTTCCTTGAAAGAAATCTGTTAGAAGAGGAGCGGACAATCGTCGAATTCTCCGTGGCTCTTGTGCCGTCGCCGTATGGAGACGAGAGTCAAAATGCGCTGGTGGAAGTCCAGGGGGTTATTCCTCAGTTCCTTTCGGAATTGAATAGGGACCCGCTCAGAGAACTGCAGCTTAACATGGATGGAGGGGATATTAACATCGACCGCCACTTCCATGGATTTACTCAGCTCTATACTACGCAACCGGAATATGGAGTTTCCGCAGAGTAGGTGACAACCTCGAGAATGTGTCATTGCGCTTGCTGATTCTCCACTATCACAAGTATCATCGCGATAACCGGCCTCGACGGGCATGCATTCGGCTCGTGGAGGGGTCGCGGGAAACTGCGCCGAATGTGGCTACGAGACTTCTTATCTCAAGATCTCCCCCGGTGCCGCACGATGATATACGGCTACAACTCAAAACTTGCTACCCATGGAGTTGATACGATTATGGATTACGGCCGAATGTTTTTGGAGGAAATAAAACAAGTGCGAGACACCGCTGAGGTAGGATATAAAACAATTGAAACTAGGATCGAATGTTTCAAGGCTACCGCTGACGGGACATATTTTTATAGTCAAGAAAACGGCCATTATTTTTTATTGCACATAGCTTTGGGGGTATTATATTGGCTCATGTATGTCGGCCATTCTCACCCTTACGGCCGTCTAAGAATGTATACACTAATGTCCCACGAATAGTGTATTATTCAGGCTGCTCATACAAACGGAGATGATCACCCAACGATATCCTCCCTCCTGAGAGCTACCTATGGATTTCTTCTTTTCGGAATACCACATAAAGGCCTGGTCATCGACGACATCAAAAGGATGCTGGGCGAGGATAACAGTCATCCTCGTCTTTCACTGCTCCAGCAGATCAACGTGAAATCCGATCATTTGTTTTTCCAGTTAGCAGAGTTCAAAAATCTCATCCGAGATCGGAAGGTGATTAGCTTCTATGAGACGAAGCAGACACGACGATTAGAATTCGTAAGACATCCGGAGAATTCTAGGGCAGAAAAAGGAATTTGCTGATAATTACGATTTTCTAGAATGCCGAAAACCAGTCCTGGGGACGGACAGGCGAGTTTATGACTGCCGTGGATGCGGACTCTGCTCTCCTTCACCTTCCTGACCATATGGAGAACAAGATACCTCTTGACGACGATCACTCTAATATCGTCAAGTTTGACAGCAAGACAACCCAAGGATATAGAATTGCTATAAAGAACCTGAGGCAATTCGAACGTTATGCCCCCAAGGTTGTATTGGGTCGCTTTTGTAAGTGGCTCTTGCTTATAGGCCCCTTTACAGAGGGGAAACATTCCATTTGCTCGATTCTAACCGTCTTTTAGCTGCTGAACAACCGTTACCGGGACCAAACCAACCACCATTGATTAAGGCATCATCTACTGTTCCTTTTAGGAGGGATAGATTGTTCGTGGGTCGCCAGGATATCATCAGTCGGGTCGAATCAATAATTGACGACACCCTAATCCACAACCGGGTGGCCCTCGTTGGAATGGGAGGTGTAGGGTATGTGTCTTTATTGACTAGGGCTGAAACCCAGATCTAATTTAGTAAATAGGAAATCTCAAATTGCTATCGAGTTCGCGTATAGATGCAGGGAACGTTTTCCGGACACCTGGGTCTTTTGGATTCATGGGGGCAGCGGAGTTAGATTCGAGGAAGGGTATAAGAACATTGCCCAGAAAGTCCGTCTTCTCGACCCGGCCAAGCAGGAGACAAACATTCTACAGCTCGTTTACAACTGGCTCAGCGATGAGGCAAATGGCCGTTGGATTATGATAATCGATAACGCCGACGATGAAAGCGTCTTTTTCAACTTACCGGACGGGAGTGGAACGTATGATAATCTTGAACGCCCCGATCATACTCAAAACTCTCTACTAGATTTTATCCCTCAGTCACCGAATGGATCTATTGTTATCACTTCTAGGAACCGAAACGCGGCATATAAATTGGCCGGGAATGATTCGGAAATCATTGATATCAAACAAATGAACCAAGAAGAGACTCTTGTTTTGCTTCGAAACAAACTAAAAAGCAACATTGACGACGCCCAAGCTGTCGAACTCCTTGAAGAGCTCGATTATATGCCCCTTGCAATTACCCAGGCCGCCGCATATATCAGACAAAGAACACCGCGCATTACGGTCTCCAAGTATCTCGATGACCTCCGGCAAAGTGATAGCGTCCGAGCAAGCTTGCTAAAATATGACGTGGGAGATGATCGCAGGGACGGTGAAGCGTCGAATTCCATAATTGCTACTTGGCACATGTCGTTCGAGCACATTCGCAAGGCGAGGCCCCAGGCAACTTGGCTACTATCTCTTATGAGCTTTTTTGATCGACACGATATTCCCGAATATCTCCTAAAGAATAATTATCACCCCGTCGACTCTACCGAATATATGGAAGAGAAACCACGTACAACTTCTCGACTACGCTCTCGCCTTAAAAGCTTATTTGGCCGCCACAGTATCGTGGATTCCCATCAGACTTATACACATGAACAAGACGAGGACGAAAGGCTAACAGAGCCTCTAGACACCGACTTCGAAGAGGACATACACACGTTGAGGAACTATTCATTGGTTACAAATATGAAGGAGTCGACATTTGAGATGCATCGACTAGTCCAGTTCTCAATGAAGAAATGGCTCGCGCTCAACAACGAACAGGAACATTGGAAAGAGCGGTATATTGCGATTATCCGCGAGGCGTTCCCGCTTGGCAAGTATGAGAATTGGGGCATATGCCAACCTCTTTTCCCGCATGCCGCGGTCATCCAAACGTATCGGCCAGTCAGAGACATGTACCTTGAAAAATGGGCGGATATTCTCTACAAGGCCGCTGTTTATACTTTCGAGAAACACGATTTTGATATGGCTGCTAAAATGAGTGAGCAGTCCTTGGAGGCGCGGAAACAGGTACTTGGGCGACGGCATCGCCAATTAATACCCGTTCTAGTCGTCCAAGCGAGGATATGTATCCAATGGGACCAACTGGATAAAGCGGAAGATCTTTTGGCGGGCCAGGCAATGAAGATTGCGAAAAGATCAATGAAGGAAGATGAGATTTTCAAGTCTCACCCGTCCCTCATGGGCAGTCTGGCAGAGGTCTACTTTCTTCAAGGGAAACATAAAAAGGCCGAAGATATGAACAGGAAAGGTGTGGAGATCATTATGAGAGAGTTTGGAGAGGAGAGTCTACACACCCTAACGAGGATGCGGAACCTTGCGGTTATGTATCATCGGCAGGAAAAGTTGGACGAGGCCGAAGAACTCCAGCGGCAAGTGTTGGAAACGGAAAGAAGAGTGCTGAGCAACAAGCATCCTGTCGTACTGACAAGCTTGTACAATCTTTCAAGCATATTGTATGAGCAAGGTCGCCGCGATGATGCTTTGAAGTTGATGACTGAGTGTGTTGAGCTGTCTGCGGAGGTTTTGGGAGACGACCATCCAGATACGGTGGAACATGTTAGTTTTTTGTGTGATTTGCAGGAGGATGTACTACGGGGTTCACAGGAGGATTCACAGGAGGATTCCGTCAGCCCGCCGGAAGTATCGCGTTCCAAGACCTGGTGAAGTCTGAAGCTAAACATACTAATGACCTATTGACACCTGTATGAGAACATAGATTAACGCGGTTTTTTTGCAATATACGACTGCATTGAACAGAAGAGTTTGCGCGTGCTAGAAATTTATAACCAATTAGCCGTACCTGAGCAAATACTTTCATTCTACTTGAATTCAGGGGGAAAAGCGAGCGGGGGGTTGGAATAGGGGGTGCGATGACTAAGTTCAGCCAATTTGCTGACCTGTCGCCCAAATAGGAAATCCTGACGACATCCTATCTTCTACACTCGGCTACATAGTAGTTACTGGCAACACGCGAATGGTTCTCGCGGGTCTTATCGAAACGGGATCAACTGGATTCTAATAATTCTTACCTCAAAGGCAACCGAATCACCCCTTTATCTTTGCACCTTCTGCTTCAAAGAAGCAGTTACTCGCAAATAATCCGCACAATTGGCCTGGATACTATGATGCGTGAGTGAGAATATCAACCCCCCTTATTTAACAGTTACAGAGGATGCCTGCGGGGCAGATACCTAAGAAGACTGTGGTTATACGCGAGCAGCCGATTATTGTGAAGCTATTCGGATCGACTATGCCAATAACCACCAGATACATCAGGCCCTCCAGTTCAATATAACCGCTTTCGGAGGGCTGGCGAGCTCGCTGCTGTCATCATTAGCTGGTATTACTTGCGAAGTGCTCGACATGATGCGATGGACATTTAAAAAGTTTGATTTCGGGAATCGTATTCATCGACTTAAGCACGGAGCCGATGTTAGGGGAACCCGATAAAGTATTACTTACCACCGACGAATATATGACCTCGAATCTACTATACATACAGCACGCTTCTTTGCGATCTTTTTAGGAATGCTGCTCCGGTATCAATACTGGAGGTATAGCTGCGAATCCTATTTCTTCCTGAATTCTACAGATTGCTAGTATGCAGTTGCATATAGTGCAGTGGGATATCATTGGAAAACGACATATCATTTCAGAGCTCAATTGTCCACGCCATGGTTCCCTCTGTCCTCCTAAGCCCGCAAACGATTTCTCCAAAAACAACCCCTCTAATAAATCCTAGGCAATATCCTCCATCTAACAATCTTCTTATACCTCTCCCAATCCTCCCCATACTTCTCCTGACAAGCAGCGTCATCCCTCCCCTCCCTATGAATCAGCAGGGTAGCAAAATACACCGCATAAAGGTACGTATAGCCAGCCCCCCACCCCCTAACCGCCTCATCCTGCACCACCATCCGCCCATCAAGCATCGTCGCCCCACCCGCCGCCGCAGCAGCCGCAACATAACTCCCAGCAGGAAGAATAACATACCCCGCCAACCCCGTCGGCAAACAAAACGGCAACGACTGCAACCAATCGCCAAAATAATTCACATGCCTCGCCGCGCCCCACCACCCCTCAATCAACAACTTCGTCCCCCTCTTCGTCTGCAGATACTTCAACCCCTTGACACTCGGATGGTCCGGCTGCGTGCGGAACCGATACTTCTGCCCATTAGCCGCGCGGAAGATATACAGCCCCGTCGCAAACACGGCCGCCACACCCAGCAACCCCAGCCATCCCAACCGCACGGGGTAAACAGCCAGATACCGACACTGCGTCGAGTACAAAAACGGCACCCACACGATATCCCCAAAGGTAAGCATGAAGCCCAGCCCGTCCGTCGTAACGTCCATCATCCCCACCACGCCTTCCTCCGCATACTGTCCCTCCAGAACATAGTACGCCTGCACGCATGCGACGGCCAGCATGCTATCCGACACGTACCCGTGCAGTCGGTACTGCTTCGCGATGCTCGCGCAGTTTAGCAGGACCCATCCCGTCAGCCCGGGCCGCATCTCAAGCCAGGTCTTGATGTCTATCTCGCCGATGAGCGGGAGGGTGATGCGCGGGTTCAGCTCGCGGCCGATGTAGAAGTCGTAGATGGGACTGCCGGTGACGCCGCCGAGGGCGAGGCGGCGGAGGGAGGGCCGGGGGTTGTTGGGGTCTATGGCGAAGCTGCGGATGTAGACGAAGAGGGAGACGGCGTAGGCGAGGAGGACGTTTGCGGTGAGGATTTGGAGATAGTGGGTGGAGATGTAGGTCCATAGGGGGAAGTTGGCGCCGTAGATGGCGGTGCCGATGGCGCAGAAGGCGAGTTGGACGAGGGTGGTTGTGAATGCTGGATGTGGATGTTAGCCTTCTCTCTCTCCCTCCGTGTTATAGCTGACAGGAACCCGAATCTACTAACCATTAAACCGATACCTCAACCTCACCCCTTTATCCCCCTCACCACCACCACCACCAACACCCCCCAACACGCCCCCCTCCACCACATTCCCAGGCAACCCCCACCCAAGCAACAAATTCACCAAATAATACACCGCAACCCACCCACTAACCTCCCAACTCGCAAACCCCGCAAACCCATCGACCGGCCAGGGGATCTGCGCTTTGAGCGCTGACCAGGTCAGACTGCGCGGGGAGAGGAGGGCTGGCGCGGGGCAGCCGGAGACGTCGTTGCAGGTGAAGTACATTAGGTAGAGGAGAGGTGCGAGGAGGAGGACCTGGAGGGCTGCGCCGGGGCTGGTTGGGGGAGGGGGGTTAGTTGCACATACAGGTTTATGAAAAGGAGGGGTTGGGAGGGAGGGGTGGCTTACGGGCCGCAGAATTCATAGTTTGGTTTATGTTTTGGTTTTTGGGGCGGCATTGTTGTAAATTGTAATGCGATGCGATAGGAGTAGAGCGGAGCGGAGGAGGTAGTATGTAGCTCTTCTTCTCCTCTCTTCCACTGCTAAAAGGAGCTCACTCCAATGTAATGGAGGGGGGGATGCTCGAGGATATCAGCACCTTAATATCCCTTATTTATTTATTTTTAACTTGAGCAAAGGAATGGAACGCAGCCAGTTGGTTAATCCTCCAGGATCTAGGAAGGAGGGGGTCTAGAATATATCTTCCCCTGGTGGAGAAAAAAGGGGCTTTCTTTCGCAAAAGGGAACAAAAAAATAAGAGAGAGAGAAGAGAAAGGAAGAGAATTAATTTATATAAAAAAAAAAAAAAATTCAATACAAATACCACACATTAATCAATCAATCACTTGATAATCCAATAGATAGAGATATATACACATTAATAAATACCTCCTCAGGCAACCAAATAACAACCGGAATCCCAACTGCCGGCCCTCGTACGATATCCTTATTTTAGTAACCAACTACCAGATACCTAACTAACTCCTCCCCCGAACAACGGCACGCGAGAATCCCGAAAATCCCGAGAGACCCGAGAACAGAATAGAATAGAATAGAGCGGGCCAGATTTTAGAGTAAAAAGTTATTATTAGCCACAGTTAACTATTTATTTATTCAGTTAACTAGGCCTAGAGCTTGCTCTCCGCCCTCCTTTATCTAGAATCTGGATGAATAGACGGGATAGATAGTAGCCACTGTGTAAACATTATGTATGTATGTATGTAGATAGAAGTGAGGAAGGGGTATCTATCTGAATATAATTAGAGAGGTATATAATTTCTAATAGTAATGTTCACGCATACAAATCAACCCTACCTAGTACGTAATGAGGTTCTGCGGGCGGGTTTCAGGATGGAATGTTTTTGGAAGTATTTTTTTTGTCAAGCTGAACACCTCATGCGAAGGAATGCCCCTGATCCTTTCCGGCGGAATTAGGCAATTTAGGCTTAGATTAGGTTCTGATGAAACTTGGCTTGCATTGGTAGGCTAGGGTAGGGTCAGGTGTCTGGTTTGAAAAATCTTGTAGGGAGGGGGAGGTAGATACTAAGTGAAAGGGATTTATTATTTACTGGCATAATATATGTATGTACATGGTTATTTTATTTACGGTGATAGATCCAGATAACATTTATAGATAGATTTAAGGTTACTTTATTCTCATCTTCATCTGATAACCTAGCCTGTATACAGATAGGAAAAGATGAGATGTGGAAAGAAATAGTAAAGAAAGGAAAGGTAATAAAATAAAAGGAAAAAAGGTATTCATTTATTCCTTTTAGGAAAATTCTCATCTAGTTAAGATAGTTTAGTTTAGTTTATATTTATTCAACTCTATTTATTCTTCTCTTATATTTTTCATTTCATTTCCCTTCCCATTTCTTTCCCTTTGCCTTCCGATCTAATCTACCATGACTCCCTTCCTAATGTAGGAACCGTACGGGTTTTCCCCCCCATCAGCCCACAGTCCACTGCAGTCTACCCCCAAATACTCAACAACAAAAGAAAAGAAAAGAAAAAACGAAAAAAGGAGAAAGAATTATCAAAGTTTCTAATTTTAAAAAAAACGCGAAAAAGCGAAAAGAGGCCATCCATCACATGCACATGCACATCAATTCAGAAGAAAAATCTCCCACATAACACAACTGCATGCATTTAAATCAAACTCCCTAATTACATCCATCCATCCATCCATCCGTCTATTCATTCAATTACCTAACCTACGCAGTCCCAAACTCCTTAATATCCGTCTTCTTCCCCGACAGCGCCAGCGGCACAATGCCACTAACATGCATCTCAGGCCCGTACACATGCATATCCAGCCCCAACTCCTCGCCGACGGCCTTGATATTCTTCAGGCCCTCCTGGTAATTGGGCCCCGCACGACGCACCCAGATCTGCGTCTTGTGCTCGTTGAGGATGGGGGCGACCTCGCGCAGGGCGCGGATGACGCCCTTGAACGTGGACGCGACGTTGGTGAAGTTTGCGATGCCGCCGCCGATGAAGAGGACCTTGCCGTCCGGGTGTGTGGGGGCGCGCAGCATGAGGTCTAGCACGGTGCGGGCGTAGTTGAATGTCTGGGTCTCCGTGGGCGCGCCGGAGTATTCGCCGTAGTTGGCCAGTTCGCTGACGAAGCCGGCGGACGCGATGGCGTCAGCGTAGACGACTGAGGCGCCACCGCCGGCGACCAGGGTCCAGATGCGGCCTGAGGCGTTGAGGACGGTGAGCTTGAGCGAGGCGCCGGTCTTGGCGTCCATGTCTGCGATGAATTTCTCCTCCTTGCTCAGCTCGCGGCCGAAGGGGGCGGGGAATTCCATTGGTGGGCCGGCGTCGATGGTTACCTTGGAGGTATCCTGCTTGATGTTGGTGAGGCCGAGGGCAGCGGGGCCGCGAGCCACGGCCCATTTGGTGCCGCATTCGAATTCAGCGGTTTGGTCGAGCTTTGCGGCGAGGTCGAGGAAGTGCACGGCAGCGGAGGTCTTGTCGGCGTTGGGGACGACGACGAGCGGGTTGATTTCGAGATAGGTGAATTGGCAGTCGACGTAGACGGCGTAGAGGCGGGTGATGAAGTCGACGAGCACATTGTGGATGCCCTTGGGGATTTTGCTGAGGAGGGTGGCCGCGATTTCTTCGTTGGATGGGTATTGCTTCAGGTTGACGGGGATCAGCAGCTTCTCAGCTTTGGCGTCGACGTCGCCTACGTCGACGCCACCTTCGTGTGTGAATAGGATCCAGTCGCCCTGGTATAATTAATTAGCTTGCCATTCCAAGCTGTATGTTTAGACAATGGCCAGAGACATACCTCTCGCACGGAGTTGATGTTGATGTAATATTCCGTTTCCTGGGGATGGGGCACAAACGGCTCGACGAGGAACTGTCTCAGCACACCGGTGACGGTCTCAACCTTCTGCTCCTTGCCGGCACGAGCGGCTACCCAGGCCTTTGCCTCCGGCCAGGACTTGTTGAGGGCGAGCAGACCACTCTTGCCGCGGCGCTTGATGAGCTGGTCTGGCTTCGCGACGAACTTGGCGCCGGGGGCCAGCAGCCAGGGATATGTGGACTCGGCCTGGTCGAGTACGGCGTCGACGGAGGCATCTTCGGGGAAGTAGAGGGAGGCGAGCTTGGGGGGGGCATTGTGGGTGGAGGGGGGGGGGAGCGGCGAGGGCTTGATGACGGGGGCTCTGGTGAGGTGGTAGTTGAGGATGGCCTTGCCGTCGGCCTCGAGGATGGATTTGGCGGACATTGTGGATAATTGGCAGCAGCAGACAGTAGAGAACGGCGGAGAGGAGGATAGAGAGAGACGAGAGGATGTGGTTGTGGTGGTGTGGTGGTGTGTGGCAGCGAACGTTGAGAACTGGAGATGTTGATGCTGGCCGAGCTAGCCCAGAGCGAACTGGCGGTGGAAATTCTCGTTGGGAACTCCAAGCTCGCCAACAGCCGCGGGGGCTCCCAAAATAGCGAATGGCGAATAGCCCGACACGAACTAGTTTTTGCTCTGGGCTTGCGAGACAGAGTTGGGGCAAACAGGCTGTTACCTATTGTGCCGTAAACTCTCAGCGTCTCCCGAATATAACTGTGTTGGGTTAATTGTTGTCTTCAATTGCCCCTTATTGTCCTAGATAGCCAGAGTGTCGATGTTTGCGGCGGGCAACCCCTCGCCCACAGCCCGCGGGTACCATGGCACGCAATTTGGGCGGCGAGGTACCTGGCTGCGATGGGCGCTGCTCTGGGCCGCATCCATTGGGGAGCGGCTAACCGCATGCGGCTAGGGCCGAGGCTGAAGGCCCAAAACGGAAAGGCGCGCCGCCGGAGCTCAACAGTCGAAAAGAAGACGACGACGAGAGGATTGTCTGTCTATCTCAACTTCAACCTCAACCACCTCCATTGTCTGTTCTCTCCGCTGTCTGTCCCTCTCTCTCTCTCTCTGCTGTTGTCTCTCTGTCTGTCTGTCTCTGTTGCTGTCTCTGTCTGCCATCTCTGCTTCCCCGCTGTGTGGCCTGTCCACCCTCCCAAGGTTGGTTGCTGCCTCCGCAGCCCTCTACTCTCCGCCCCCATTCAGGGCCTGCGGGCTACCCCAGATACCCATATACCCTGATACTAACCGCTGTAGATGCCTTCTGCCGCCCCCCTGGCCTCCACTGCCAATGGCAACCTCTCCGCCAACGACAACATCCGCCGCTTTGCTGCCCCCAGCCGTCCCCTGAGCCCCCTGGAACACACCCTCTTCCACAACAAGACGCGATGCTTCGTATAGTACGTCTGTCCCCACATCCACCTCTACTCCCAATCTGACTCCTCCAGTGGCATGCAGCCCCGCGCTGTGCAGGGCATGCTCGACTTTGACTTCATCTGCAAGCGCTCCACCCCCTCCGTCGCCGGTATCATCTACACTTTCGGCGGCCAGTTCGTTAGCAAGATGTATGTTATATCTACAGCTTATATAGGGCCAGCAAACTGACAATCGCAGGTACTGGGGCACGAGCGAAACCCTCCTCCCCGTCTACCAGGACGTAGCCAAGGCCATGGCCAAACACTCCGATGTTGATACCGTTGTCAACTTCGCCTCCTCGCGAAGCGTCTACAGCTCGACCATGGAGCTCATGCAATACCCCCAGATCAAGTCCATTGCCATCATCGCAGAGGGTGTCCCTGAGAGAGTACGTTCCTCCATCTACGTCTACCGAAACCCGCACTAACTAGTCCAGCGCGCCCGTGAAATCATGGTTGCCGCCAAAGAAAAGGGAATCACCATTATCGGCCCCGCTACCGTCGGTGGCATTAAGCCCGGCGCCTTCAAGATCGGCAACACCGGTGGCATGATGGACAACATTGTCGCCTCCAAGCTCTACCGCAAGGGCTCCGTCGGTTACGTCTCCAAGTCCGGCGGTATGTCCAACGAGCTGAACAATATCATTTCACAAAACACCGACGGCGTGTACGAAGGTGTTGCCATTGGAGGCGACAGATACCCTGGCACCACATTCATCGACCATCTCCTTAGATACGAGGCAGACCCAGAGTGCAAGATCCTACTGCTGCTCGGTGAGGTCGGTGGTGTGGAGGAGTATCGCGTGATCGAGGCCGTGCAGAACGGCACCATCACAAAACCCGTTGTCGCCTGGGCCATTGGTACCTGCGCAAGCTTGTTCAAGACCGAAGTCCAGTTCGGCCACGCCGGCGCCTCCGCCAACTCCGAGCTCGAGACTGCCGTCATGAAGAACAAGTCGATGAGGGAAGCTGGCTTCCACGTCCCAGACACCTTCGAAGAACTGCCCCAGGTTCTCGCCCAAGTCTACCAGAAGCTCGTCAAGCAGGGCACCATCAAGCCCCAGCCAGAGCCAATCCCCCCCAAGATCCCCATCGACTATGCCTGGGCCCAGGAGCTTGGCCTCATCCGTAAGCCAGCCGCCTTCATCTCCACCATCTCCGACGACCGTGGCCAAGAGCTGCTGTACGCTGGCATGCCCATCTCAGACGTTTTCAGAGAGGACATCGGTATTGGCGGTGTCATGTCGCTGCTGTGGTTCCGCCGCCGCCTACCCCAATACGCTAGTAAGTTCTTGGAGATGGTGCTCATGTTGACCGCCGATCACGGCCCTGCCGTGTCCGGTGCTATGAACACCATCATCACAACCAGAGCCGGCAAGGATCTGATTAGTGCGCTCGTATCCGGGTTGCTCACTATCGGCTCGCGGTTCGGTGGAGCCCTGGACGGCGCTGCCGAGGAATTCACAAAGGCGTTCGACAAGGGTCTCAGCCCTCGTGATTTCGTCGATACCATGAGAAAGGAGAATAAACTCAGTAAGCCATACCCTATTTTTCCCACCGCAAAATCGCATTGCTTACTAACAACCCCCCACAGTCCCCGGTATCGGCCACAAGGTAAAATCGCGCGCCAACCCCGATCTCCGCGTCGAGCTCGTCAAAGAATTCGTCGTGAAGAACTTCCCCAGCCACAAACTGCTCGACTACGCCATCGCCGTCGAGACCGTCACCACCTCCAAGAAAGACAACCTCATCCTCAACGTCGACGGATGCGTGGCCGTCTGCTTCGTCGACCTGCTCCGCAATTGCGGCGCCTTCAGCCCCGAGGAGGCAGAGGAGTATCTGAGCATGGGTGTTCTGAACGGCCTCTTCGTGCTGGGCCGCAGCATTGGTCTGATTGCTCACTTCCTCGACCAGAAGAGACTGCGCACCGGCCTGTACCGCCATCCTTGGGATGACATCACATATCTCCTCCCTGCCTTCCAGAAGGGGGCGCCAGGGACTGAGGGACGTGTGGAGGTTAGTATGTAAATGGGTTTTCGCGCTTTCTTTTTTAAATTAATTTACGGATGATGGATGGATATAGATGTGCTGTTTCTTTGTGATATGATTTGATTGATTTGATAGGGGGCAAGCGAACGGGCTGGGATTTGCTTTCTAGAGAAAAAAAAAACAGATAAAAGAGGGAGAGGGGGTTATTTATTATGTACCCACCGTTTCAACACACCAGCACAAACCAAACCCAATTGTGATAAAATTCGCTCAGGCTTCTTTTTATGTTTATTAAAGTGTTTTTCTTTTTTATTCCTACCATTTTAATAATGTATTTGATTCTTTTTCCCCCTCTTCTTCTTTTAAGCTGGTCGGTGAGGTTGGTTGATGGACGCGGAATTGTAATGTAATGAATAGAAATAGTAGAATTATTCCAGAGTACCTGGTGTCTGTCTTGTCTATGTAGAAATGAATACAATGGGTGTTACTTACATGTAATTATCTCATTAGATCTGTATATAGCTACACCATCCCCACTCATAGGAATCCGCATAGGTTGGACCGCACTAAGCCCTATCAAACTATGACACCCACAAATGGATAAGAATAAGATTAATAACCACCCTTCTCCCACCATCCAAACATTATCTATTCATAGTTGAATAGTACTTACTTGCGGTGACAGGCTACATGGTTGCCTGCCTAGGTGGTGCACTGGCATGCAGCTAGCTCTATATCACTCACTCTCTATTCCCCTTTCTTTCTTTCTTTTTTTTTCGGCACTATACATAGCTGCTGACATGGCCTAAGAATCTCCCAAGCCATTCCTGATGTTTTGGTTTCCCCTGTGTGAAGCCTTCTACTACTACCAGCCAGGCGAGGATAACGAAGAGGTTATCTAGCTCTTACCCCGGACAATCCGGCCCCAGGGGATACGACGAACGGGTCACCCACTACTTGTAGTCAATTAGCAGAATGTTCCAAAGCCTATTCTGTTCCTTAAGAACACGCGTTGATGCTTCCAATGTTTGTGGATGCGAGCTTGTTTGATTTTTCTTGGGCGGCTAGCCTTTCCCTGTTCCGCTTGAATAGCTCATTTATCCGGCCCTCAACAATATCCCCGTCCCGAGTGCAAATCTGCCAGTCACTAACAACCCTATCAAACATTGGAAAACACTCCCTCCACCGTCTCGTATGCCAAATCCGCTTCGGGTAAGGATATGTTTTCACCCTGCCGAGATCAACAAGGAACGAACCGCAATAGTTCCGCGGCTCTATATCTTCCGGGATACAACTTGGCCTTGCGGGCGATGGACATCTTGCGACGGATCTCAGGGACATGGTCAAGGCTGACTGACTGGTTCGGGGAGGTAATCTTTGACAATAGCCCCAGCGGGGATAGTCCCTCAGGTGACGGGCGGGTTCAAATTGCTTGTCGGAAAGCTGCATCCACCCATGGCATCTGACGGCCCATGTGCCGTTTTCATCAAGGCTGTCAAGGCGAGCGAAGGCACGGCTTTCGTGGGCAAAGGGAGATGCGTATGCCTTCTGACGCTCAGTAAGGCCTAGGTCGCTACCGCTAATGGTGGAGAATTCCCAGTTTTTGAACTGGAGAATGAAACTCAAGGTGTTAGTTACTAGTTGGTTAATGAGCCGGAGAGATGGAAAGATGACCGTCGTCGAACGAAATTCATATAAAAATAAAACGTACGATCTTTATAGCATATTCATTTCCGTCAATTTCGACGTGGTATACAACACCTTCTGCACCCGATCCAAGCAGTTTAAGGAAATCAATTGGCTTCTCGTGGTGAATGAAACGACGAAGCTGAGGCTTGGTTGTTGGTTTGCGTGTTGGATCATTCATGGGTAGCTCTGAGAGCCAGCGGCCGATCATAGTTTCATCCATCATAACAGAGAGGAGCTCTCTCCTCTATCCTGCTATGATGGGGTGTAGTTGGAGAACGCAGTGGGCATGGCACGGGGATGTGTGGTGAATACTAGTACTAGTAGTAGGTATGCGGTGCTGGAACGACAAATGAAGTCAGACCTGAGAATATGACCTGAACTGGGCTGGACAGGCAAAAGATAAGGCTTCTGTCCTTCAAGAACAACTCTTCAGAAACATTTGAACTATTGGAACACTCCGGAACGTTCAACAATGGATGGACGTTTTTGCCAAGGGCACGGGGCGGATAAACAAATGTTCCGTGCAGCGCGGCTCTGCGGAGTGGGGAGCCGAACCTAATCGGCAAACCTAAAAGTGACCGCATATTTTCTTCCTCCGACACTCTCGTCAGATGCTGGAAAAATTCTCTATTTTATTCACTATTTTATTCTCATTTTTATTTTCCGTGGTTAATTGGTTAGTCTATTTGCCTGACGGGGGACTTAGCCCGCTAACCAACTCCGATGATTGTACAGAATTGGCTAACTACTTGCCTGCTCGATAGCTACGCCCGCTTCAAAGAAATCTCCATCTCCACAGCTCCGAATCCGAATCCCAATTGCACGAACCACATACCAAACCCAGATAACACCCACGAATCCCCCTCCAATTACTTCACGCACATACATAACCCCCAGAACCCCCAACCCAACAACCCCTTCCCCCCCATCACACAACCCCCGTCACAATGGTCCGCTTCAAACACCGCTACCTCCTCATCGACATCCTCTATCCACCTTCCCCCGCCTCGTTCGCCTCCAGCGCAAAACCCAAATCTACATCTAAATCCATAGACACGCAGACACGCACACACCTTGCCATCCACCACCCGACACCGGACACGCTTACTCCGCAGGCTCTTGCGCGCGCGGTGAGGGAGAGTGTTGAGGAGATGTATGGGGATTGGGGGGTGGGGAGGTTGGGAGGGGCGGGGGCGGGGGGGTTGAGTGGTTGGTTTTTTCTTTCTTTTTTCTCTTCTTTTTTTTTGGGGGTGGGGGGGGGGATGTTTGCATCTGCCGCCCATTTGATTCAGAAGGAGAAGGAGAAGAGGAAGAAACAGAAAATCTGGCACGGGGAGCTTCACAATTGCATCCATTAACCCTACATACACACCGGCTAATAAACACGACGAACAGTAAAATACCTCTCCCCCGCAACCTCCACCGCAATCCTCCGCTGTCCCCGCGCCAGCTACCGTCTCGTCTGGACCGCGCTCACATACATGTCCTCCCTCCCCCTCCCGCGATCGAAAATCCCGTCTAATACCGCCGACGCCGACGCCGGTGTCGAGTGTTTGTTTCGCGTTGTGAGAGTTTCTGGAACGATGAGGAAGGCGGAGGAAGAGGCGATTGGGAGGGCGAGGAGGGAGGTTGTTCGGATGGCGAGGGGTGGGGTAGTGGTGGGGGTTGAAGGGAGGTTTGGGGGGGAGGTTGAGGTTGAGGATGTGGATGTGGGTGTGGAGGGAGAGGATGGGGAGGGGAGTGATGGGGATGAGGATTGAGGGTTTTTTGTTGGCTGTTTAGGAAAGTCGATGGGAGCTTTGCGTGGGCTTGGGATGATTGTGCAGTTGCTGTAACTTGGTGAGTCCCCCATTTTTTTTTAAACCCCATTTTATTATCTTGACGATACCCATATTATACAATATATATCCGTTTCATCTCTATCATGACGTTTGTTTCTGTTTCGTTTCGTTTGCCTCATTACTTTCGTACGACCTTGATCCCACTATCCGGTGGAACAGTCATGTTAAACTCATCCATATCCTCATCACCATCCCCGAATCCAGCAGCCCCCGGCGCATTCTTCGCTGCCTCCTCCCTCACTCTCGCCTCCTCCTCCCACTCCCTCCTCTCCTTCTCATCCCACTCCTCCTTTCGATCCAGCCACCTTTCCTGCACATCCTTAATATCCATCGTCCCCAACCCCTCTCTAACCGCCACCTGCCAAACAGTATCATTCGCCCCCTCCGCCCCACCAAACGCATATCCGCTCGCGCGATCAATAACCTGCAACAAACTCATCATGCTCCTCTTATCCTCGACGGCGAGCGTCTCGTACGCCACCAGGCCGAAGTCCTGCACCAGCTCGATGATGGCGTGGTTGAGCGCGTCGAATTTCTTGTTCCCCAGACGCGGGGATTCGGATTCTAGATGGGGAAGGAGGTAGTTGAGGTCTTGGACTTCGGTGTAGAAGTCTAGATTGAAGGGAAGGGGTGGGTAGTTGGAGAGGTTGTCGATTTTCGTGAGCACGTTTAGGTGCGGTAGGTCGAGTTGGAGCATGGCGCGGAGGGAGAGGAGGAGGGTGGAGATGTATAGGGATGGAAGGGTGAGGGTGTAGCTGTCTACGAGGTGGAGGACGATTAACTGTTGTTTATCGTTGGTTAGTTTGGCTCCGTAAGAAGGGATTTAATGGGTTGATGAGGGGGAGGAGGGGTGAGAGCAGACTCTATACCCAAGTTTCTGGATCTGGAAGACGATATTTCGAAGCGAGGAGTGGTGCGTGAACAGCTCGACCTGACCCGGACAGTCAAACAAGACGTAGTCATCTACCATATCAAAACAGAACATTAGCATCTTTCTTCCCCCATCCGAAACAATCACAGATTAAAAAATTATATAAACCCACCCCCCAACCCCTCCAACCCCTCCCTCACCCACTCGAAATTCTCCTCCACCTCCTCCAGCGCATACAAAACCCCTCCATTCGGCCCCAGCGTGTCCTCCGCCATAATCTCCTCCAGCGTCACCAGATCCCGCACATCCAGCGCCGGCGTGTATGAGGTCTGATCATTCGCCGGGTCCAGGTTCACCACGGAGCATTTGCGGCCGATCGCGGACATGAACTGCTGCATGCCGTTGCAGTAGGTTGATTTGCCCGAGCCCGGGGGGCCAATTATTAGTTGGGCGAAGGGCATGGCTGCTGATGTTTCAGGGTGGCGGGTAGTAATGGGAGCTGGTGAGCTGGTGAGGGGAGTCGGAGCTTGGGAGGGGTTTGCGATGCGGTGATGATGATGTAAGGCGGTGTGTCGGGGCAGAAAAGAGGTGGACGAGCAGCGAAAAAGAGAATCATCTGGATTGTTATATCAGAGAACAGACAAGATATTGGAGTCAACAAATAACGCGGAAAGGAGTTGTATTGTTTTAATATACGGCCGGCGCATAATATATTCTGATTAATGGCTTCTTCTAGTACGTATCCTCACCCCTCAAATACATCAATCCTAACAATACCCAGCACAATTCACCCTCTCCTCCCCGCCGACGGACGCCATCTCCGCCGTCAAATTCTCCCCAGTACCCGGCTCCACGCGCCTGCTGGTCTCGTCGTGGGATAAGAATGTCTATCTGTATGATCTGCGGGATGAGAATGGGGTAGTTGGCGAGGGCAAGCTTGTGCAGAGGTTCGAACACAGGGCACCCGTGCTGGATGTGTGTTGGGGGGAGGATGAGAGCGAGATATACACTGCCGGGTTGGATTGGGATGTTAGGAGGTGAGCCAAATCATATCTTTGATATATAACAGCCAGCACTTGCTCGATTGAGTTGAGTTCCATTCCATTTCCACTGACATACATGCCCTCCAAACTCCAGAATCGACACACAAACCACCACCCAAACAGTCCTCTCCTCGCACAACGCCGGCGTCAAATCCCTCGTCTACAGCAAAGAGCACAACCTCCTCATCTCCGCCTCTTGGGACTCAACCCTGCACATCCACCGCACCGGCACCCAATCCACAACAACAAAACCCGCCACCATCCCCCTCCCCGCAAAGCCCTTCTCCCTCTCCGCAACCGCCACAAAGCTCGTCGTCGCCATGGCCTCGCGCACCCTCCACATCTACGAGCTACACACCCTCTCCACCGCCCTCTCCACCTCCCAATCCCCAGACACCGCCAACACGCTACACCTCGACCCCTGGCAGCGGCGCGAGAGCAGTCTAAAATTCATGACGCGCGCCGTAGCCTGCATGCCCAACGACGCCGGCTACGCCTCGAGCAGCATCGAAGGCCGCGTGGCCGTCGAATGGTTCGATCCCTCCCCCACCTCGCAGGACAGGAAGTACGCGTTCAAATGCCACCGCCAGCAGAGCGCCGAGGGCGTCGATGTCGTGTATCCCGTTAACGCGCTGGCGTTTCATCCTGTGCATGGCACGTTCGCGTCCGGAGGAGGGGATGGGGTGGTGGCGTTGTGGGATGGGGTTGCGAAGAGGAGGATTAGACAGTATCAGCGGTATCCGGCGAGTGTGGCGGCGGTGGGGTTTAGTGGGGATGGGAGGTTTTTGGCGATTGGGGTTAGTCCTGGGTTTGAGGAGGGGAGGGAGGAGGGCGGGGTTGTCGGGGGGGAGGTGAAGGTTGTTGTTAGGGAGTTGGGGGAGGCGGAGGCCAAAGGGAAGGGGGCGAAGTAGGGGGGTTTTTATATCGGGGGGAGGGGGTGATATTATGATTGTTAATATTTATATGGCGAAATATGGAAGGCTTTTGCTTCTATTTTGTTTATTGTTCCTTTTCTATTGATTATTTCCCCTTTTCCCTCTTTTTTATCCACCCCCTGGCGTCTTTTGTATCATACGCAACATAAATAATCGTTATAAACCCCAAAAAGGGGACCAGAAAGCCCATCTATCTACCATCATGCCACGCTCCTATAAAACCAGCCCCGAAAATAAAAAAGAGAGGACAATCCCAATGCCCTGCTATAAAACACCAAATAAACGGTTACCCAACCAATCTATTTCGCCTTCCTCGTCTGAACCGACCCATCCGGCATGCCAAAATACGCCGCAATAGGCTTCTGCCCACCAACCCCACCAACCGCCTGCGCCTGCGGGCCCGTCGGTCCACAGAACAACCCAACCTCCAACACACCCTGGATGGCCTTGATCTTATCCGCCAGCGCGACGACCTCCCACACACCATGCTTCCCGCTGCCGTCCTGTCCCTGCGCGACGTCAGATGGCAATAGGAGTTTAGGGAAAGGGGCGTCGACGAGTAGGAAGCCCTGGTCTGTTTTTACAGGGCTGGATTGGCCGTCTGAGGGGCCTTGGACGGTGCGGAGTTTGGGGAGTGGGGAGCCGAGTTTTTGGAGTTCGGTTATCACGCGGCGGACGGCTAGGGGGGCGACTTCGATGGGGATCGTAGGCCAGGAGGTCAGGAGGCGGGGTTGGAGTTTGCGGGAGTCTTTGGGGGTTAGTTGGTTGTTTTATGAGCAAGGGGGAGGAGATATAGAACAGGCCACTCGAAGCTGTATAGATAGGGAAGGGGAAGATAAGGAGGGCGGGGTAGCTAGCTGCAGCTTTCTTTCATTTGCAAGGAGTAAGAATAACATACCAGCAACAACAATGAACTCCTTCGCTTGCAAAGCAACCAATTTCTCCTGGAACAGACATGCGCCTCCACCCTTTATGCAATTGAGATCGTCGTCCACCTCGTCCGCGCCATCGAATGCCACATCCAATACTACACCCTCGGGAAGCGCATCGAAGGCAACGGCCGTCAACCCCGCGTTGGCGACGAGCTGGTTCGACTGGTATCCCGTTGGCACGAAGCCTGTGGCTGAGGTATCCACTCCAAGCGCCTTGATGGCCTCAACTACGTATACGATCGTGGTTCCGCTGCCAATCCCGACGAATTTAGGGTTGGGCGGGTAGTGCTTGGCCACGGCTTCTCTCGCGGCCGCCCGCTTTGCGTCTTCAATTGTGGACATGGTGGGGGAGTGGGAGAAGCGTCGATGTGGTGATGTATGACGATGGAGCGGACAGAATCGCGGGGCAGAGTAAAGTAGGAGGTACGAGACTAGAGCTGGATGAGAGTGGCGGGGCGGATGTGGCGGGCTAGATATTTATTTTAGAGTGTGAGAGGCACGTCTTGGTTTCCAGGTTTTTGATGGACGGAATTGTGGAGAATCGCGGAGGGAAACGGAGAAACGGAGGCTGGTGAACGGGATGGAGGTGGGTATTTTTTCGCTTTTCATGCGTTCGGGAAAACTTACAGGGAGGCTCGGAGAAGGGTTGGCAGTATCAATTTCATGAAGCTTCTTGGTGAGCGTTGGTCATGGCGTGGCGGAGTTAGTCACAGCGTCTTCATAAGCGGGGTGCAGGTGTGGGAGGGCGTTGCACGGGTCTAAGAATTGAGTGCCCGATGGGACTGTCTGCTGTGTTGCTGAAGCGGTGGGAACAATAAGAAAAAGGCCAATACAGGCCACAATTGGCACCAAAACTACCGTATCTCGCGGTCGTCAGGCTGTCTTTTACAAGTTTTTTATAGATGTCGTCGGCGATGATATCAGACGTCGATGTTTAACTAACTGTTTAGGGCTAGTCTAGGCGTGGGCCGGCCCGACAATGTTCCCTCCAGGCGGCTCTGCCCCGATAAGATAGGCAGAGCCTCATCGTATTATTTCCAACAACTTCATCCCAGCCACACGAGACCTTCGAGAGTAGTATCCAGCTGTTTGTCTATGTCTGCTGCTCTGTCCTGTCTTTTATCCTGGTATCTGCTTCATATATAGACTGTTTCCCCCTTCCCAATGTCCGACGCATTCCCTACGCGCCCCGCGGGGCCAACCTCGAAGGAGCGGAAGTATGACCGCCAGCTACGTTTATGGGCAGCCAGCGGCCAGCAAGCTTTGGAAAACTCCAAGATCCTCCTTATCAACTCAGATGGTTCTCTGGATGCCCACAGTGCTTCGGTGACAGGCGTTGTAGGCGTCGAAACTCTGAAGAATCTAGTGCTGCCTGGCGTTGGCGGCTTCACGATTGTTGACCCGACTAACGTCACTGAATCGGACTTGGGGGTTAACTTTTTTCTGGATGAGGGAAGCCTGGGCAAGTCAAGAGCGCAGGAGACGTGCAAGTTTCTCTGCGAGTTGAACCCAGATGTTGAAGGAGACTTTTCGGATAAGGTGGGTTGGGCCCAGTCGATACGAGGGGGACTGCACCGGATCGCTGATGTTGGGATAGACCATAGGAGAACTCCTGAAAGAACCGGCCTTCCTAAAGTCGTTTACGATCATAATAATAACCGCTCCGATGAGGCAAACTACACTAAAAATTATAGCTGACGCCGCCAGAGAGCTTTCGATCCCCCTCATATACACCCACTCCGTAGGATTCTATTCATCCTTCTCACTCCAACTCCCCGCCGTCTTCCCCATTGTTGAAACACACCCAGATCCGGATTCCATCCAAGACTTGCGCTTGACAAACCCTTGGCCAGAATTGGTACAGGCCACGCAAAATATTGAGGATTTGGAAAGTCTCGATGACCATCTGCACGGGCACGTACCATACTTGTTGCTGCTCCTCCACTACCTCGAAAAATGGAAGAAAACACATAACGGAAATGTGCCCTCCACATATAAAGAAAAGACGGAATTCCGCGAAATGGTCCGAGACGCACAGCGTACCGATAACCCGGAAGGGGGGGAAGAGAACTACGACGAGGCAGTGGCCGCAGTGTTAAAGAGCATAAATCCCTTCTCTCTAAGGAGCAACATTCGAGAAATCTTCGAGATGGAGCAATGCGACACTGTCAAACCAGCCAATGAAGATTTTTGGATAATTGCCTCTGCCGTCAAAGCCTTCTATGAGCGCCATGGCCTCCTCCCTCTTCCAGGCTCACTTCCGGATATGAAGGCTCAATCGGCAGATTACATATCCTTACAGAATATTTATAAGACAAAAGCCCGCAGTGACGTCCGAGAAGTGGTCGATAAGGTCAGGACACTCGAGAACCAGCTTCGAGGAGGCACAGGCAGCATCCCTGAAAGGGATATAGAAGTATTCTGCAAAAACGCCGCTAGTATTAAGGTCATCCACGGCCAAAACATTCCCATCCTCCACCCAGAGCTACCAGTCAACCCATCCACTCTGAAAACCATCCACAACTCCCTCGACAACCCGGACTCTCTCCTCCCAATCTTCCTCGCAACGCAAGTCCTCGACTCACTCGTCACCGAGTACCAGATCCTATCCTTGCTAGCATCCACAGAAGCCCCCAGACAACCCTCCCTTGATGACCCCATTGACTGGTCCCGCACACAAGCCAAAATTATCGCTCTGCTAGAGAAAGACGGCAAATTACTTGACGGGGAAACTAAAACTCGCATTTCAAAGGCCGTGGAAGAAGTGAAGCGGGCTGGTGCGGGAGAGTTGCATAATATCTCTTCCCTGACGGGTGGGTTGGTGGCGCAGGAGGCGCTGAAGGTGCTGACGAGACAGTATGTGCCGTTGGATAATACGTGTGTATTTGATGGGATTTCGAGTCGGACGGAGATGTTTAGATTGTGAGGGCAACTAGATTAAGGGCAGGCTATATTTATGACGTGATGGGGGTGATATCTGGGTTATGATGCGGGGGAGATAGATTTAAATTGAATCGAGTCCGCTAGATAGTAGAAAGATATTTGAAGTTAGATATCTAGGACTATTTTTACGTCTTATGCTCCCTGCTCTATCGGCTTGATTGATAATATATCCATCCATCCATCAGACCCCACAACCTTATATCTGCAACCTCCCTACTCCGTCTCCTCATCAATATGAAAAACCAACGCACGGATCTCAACGTTCTCCCTCTCCTCCATCTCCGCCGTCCCCTCACACTCAAAAGAACTATGCGGACACCTCCTCGCCCGCCCATCCTTCTTCGACTCAAAACACTTAAACATCAACACCTGCTCCACCCCCTGCCCATAACAATAATACCACTTATGCGTTCCCGCCCCATACCGCACCGAATACGTCTCGCCAACCTCATACCTCGGCCTGTCCGGGTAAAACAGTGGCACAGCAAGCAGATCCTCGTCTGCGGCGGAGTGCGAGTCTGCGACTGCCAGCGGGTCGCGGTAGATGGTCTTCAGCGGCCGCCAGACGTTGATGATCTCATACCGGCCGCGGAGGAGGTGGGGGGATTCGGAGGGGAGGTGGTAGACGACGCGGTTCCGGGCTGAGGTTGGGGTTTGGTCAATGTGGACGTGCCTGACGGGGCCCAGGGGGGAGGTGGGGCCACGGATGGAGTGGTCGAAGATGAGGATGTGAGATGCGCCGGTGCTAGCGGGGGGTTGGTTAGGTGGGCTGTGCTGCGGGGAAGAAAAGTGGGGATGGGAGAGAATACACTTGTTTCAGTAACTTGGATGTCTCTTCGTAGTACTCTGTCTTGATGCGGTCGTTATCGAAGAAGTCTTCATAGGTTAGGTTGCTTTTGTGATTGATGATTTGGAAGCCGTGGCTGTTTAGGGTGAATTTGTCTAGATCTCTGCTGATGTCGGTGATGGTTACTTCGTGCGTTTCGACGGTTGGTTTGAAGGTCTCCGGCTTGCCAATGATGGCAGGGGTAACTTTGCCATCTTCTCGGTCCTTGTAGTAGTATAACGTAGCACGAACATTGTGTGAAGAGGTAGTGAGGTTCTGAGCATTGGGTGGTGCTCGGAGAACCGGCGCCTGCGTTTGAGTGGTTTGAACGGTTGTGGTTGACGCCATGCTTCATGAATTGAGCTTTGATGAGCTGGAAGAAGCCTTTGCAAGTTGGGAATGAAGACGCTGTATAAATTTATTTCAAATAGCTAAGCCTCCCAGGGCAAGCAATCCGGCAGGCAGGCTTTGAGGTGGCTTGGGCGAATCCATGGGCAAGACTAACTTGACAATCCATGCCATGTATTAGTCATGCTCGTATTTTTATTCCCGACAGTTGATAAAAGAGTGGTGAGGCATATCGTATGATGCCTGGAAGTTCTGTTCGACATTGCATGCATCTGTTTGATAGAATTTAGTGGCAATTGAAAACATAGCAAAATGGCTCCGCCTCAATTACTCAAGGCAGCGACCAACCAATCCTCTAATATTCTCAAAAATAGCGAGATTGTTGGATTTGAACAGCGACAAGGGTTACAAGGCATGCTGTTTCAGGGCGAAGAGGCCATCAGGGCTAAGTTGAGAGCTTGTCAACGGATACCAATTTTGTGATAGCGGTACCATCTGGGAGAACCTCAACTTCTTCTTCGAGGGTGTAACCCATCCATCGGGGTATCGCAACTGTCCAGAAGTACCAGTACAGTACGGCCAGAACAATCCTGCGCACAGTCAGTATCCTCGGGATAGATAACTAGGGGCCTAGCAAGACATACAATCCAAGCCCAACAATCGCGTACGTTGCATAAAAGAACCCAACGTCTCCTTTCCAATCCTTTGGAGGGAAAAATGGCGCGACAATCAAGGCTAAGCACATGGCAATCTTGATCCAAACGGCAGGTATCCATGCCTTGAATGGTCTTGCTAATTCGGGCCTTCTGGCCCTTAATAGG
Source organism: Onygenales sp. PD_10 (assembly GCA_032988465.1). NCBI lineage: Eukaryota > Fungi > Ascomycota > Eurotiomycetes > Onygenales > Onygenales sp. PD_10. Next base: position 93,811 of record JANTQH010000113.1, read on the forward strand.
AGGATACCACAAGCCGTGGCGAGGGCGAAGAATTGGGCCGGATATGCCTCAACGTCAAGGATGAAATTGTAGGCGTCTCCTGGTGGTGGAAGTATGATTACCAGTAAAGAAGGGATATAGTGGACAATCAGACCTCCAAGAGGGGTGTTAAAGGGGCGGGAGGAGGAGAGAATCTCTGAGTACGGGAGGAAACCCTGCCGGGCGATTTCTTGGTTTACTCGCGCCTGCACGGAATACCAATTAGACGTGTGCAACTATCAAATAATTAACATGGACGTACACACCAGTGTAAAGGTAACGACCATGACATTCCCGGCGGCCGAAATGGCGATTGCAAGGGGCAAGATGGTTTGACCAAACCCACGGCCGAAAACTCTGTTGAAAAATATAGCTGCAACCAACTCGCCGCTTTCTTTGATCTCTGTGATTGGAACCACTATAAAATACGCAACAATAACGAGAAGGTATAGCATGCACGCAGTGACAAGGGCCAGGGGTCCAACAAATTTTAGCGTTCGAACAGGATCCTTCACTTCGTTTAGAACATTATTGGCGTTGTCTAGTCCAGCATATGCATAAGCGACCTTGAATAGTGCGGTAGACAAGATACCCCAGCTCCAGTTTGAGTCAGCCCACACTGCATCCCAGCAGAATATGTTCGATTTCGTCGACAGCGAGTCCTCACGGTGGAAAACCACAACGTAGAGGCCGGTAAGAACCATGAACACCGACAGGAGAATCTTCGTCCAACCTAGGAAATTTTGGATCCGGATGCCAGATTTCAGAAAGCAACCATGGATGACAGTAATGGTAGTCAGAAGACCAATAGAGAGTGACCTCTGCATGACCACCGTTGGTTCCCTCCCGAGCGCAAAAAGCACATACTCACCGAATATAATACAATTGCTTGCAGTAAATCCCAGGACCACGGCCTGCATGGCAACTAGTGTCGATGCTAGGAACCTTGGATATCGATAGGTGAACTCAAGATATATTTTATGCCCACCAGAGCGAGGGAGCATGCAGCCATACTCTAGTGAAACCGCGAGGCCGCAACCCGCAATGATAGCACCGACGACCCAAAGTACTAAGGTGAGCCCAATGCTCCCAACCGCTTTGACAATGGCTCCAGGTGTTGCGAATATGCCACTTCCTATGACGCGGGACATCACAAGAATATATGCACTTCTCCAGGTCAAGTTGCGGCCATATGTCGCTGTTTCCGGGATGGTACCAGACTCGACGGAGCGAAGGAGGCCGGTTTCCTGTGGGAGCTCCTGAGAGTTGTCTGAACTGTTTGGTAGAGACGAAAGGAGAGGCTGAGCCTCCTGGTCATTATCCCGCATGATAACTAATTCGGCGAAACTTGTTGCTGGGGTATTGGGGTAAGGAAATGGGGAGAGCGCCAGGATATGAGGTCTTGATAAACAGATAAATGGAGCCTACATTGGAAGATAAATCATTTCTGATAACAAGATGAAATAGGCCGAGTATTAGTGAGCCTTCTCATTAATAATCTGTGGCATGCTGACGCCTTTTACTCCCGCACATGCGCGTCTGGGTATCGCACGCCATCACAGCGTTGGATTGCATGCAGAGAGAGAACATGCTACGCAGCTCGCTGGAGCTGATAGTGGATGCGAACAGCAAATGAGGCTGGGCCCTGGCAGATATGAGCCTAGATATATCTAGTCCACGCCGCATTTAGCAGATTGAAGTGTTTTGGCGAAGTTCCTTGTCGTAGTTATGTCGTTGATGTTGAGGATGTCGTCCGATCTTGATAGACGCGAATTCACGTGATTTCAGCCACCCGATGCAAACATGGCAAACACTGTCTCCAGGTCTTGGCGCATCCCACTCGACGGACTGCTCGGCATCATCTCGGAGTCTTTCCAGACTCAACTTCATCTCCATCTCTCGATAGATTCGCCAAGCAGCGTTGTGTTGAGGACTTGGTTCTCATGATCCCTTTGTGAGGTTGGCTCCTTGCCGAAGGAACCTGCGCCCACACAAAAATGAAAGCTGTTGGATCTGGTTGATCTGGATTTAATCGTCATCTCGTTATCGTTTACAAAAGGGCCGCCCGACCTTAAACACCAATTACTGGCTTATTTCGGTCGTTACCTGCACAGGGCATTTTGAATTGATGTGCCGGAAATTGGGGGGCCGGAAAATACACGAAAGCCGCTGGGATTGACCTTCGATACTTCTGGAATCACGCCTGCTTTGGCCATTTCCATGACAATGGCGGATGCATCGGCCACGATCACGAGCGCAGCAGCGGCAGCTATCCAATCCTCGTCCCAAATCTCCTCGCCGGACCTTTCTTCAAATCTTAGCTTCGTCAACTCCACGCTGTCCAAACTCCCTTTCCTCTCCTCGTCCTCTCAGGAGCTCGTCCTCTATCCTCTTCGCGTTGTTTACCAGGCCGAGGTCTTTATGTTTGTGACTGCTCCCCGGGGCGTGTTGCGCTTTCTGGGATTGGAATCGACTGTTGCAAACATGATTGATAGTGCGGCAGGAATGGTTGGCGGGGTTGGTCCTGAGAGAGATGCGACTGGTGTTGCAGGTGCCGTAGCGGCCGCCGCGGGGGCAGAGACAGTAGCGGATGGTTCCGGGTTCAATGTTGGAGATTTCATCTATAGTGTGAGGAAGTTTGGTGGATTTTTTAGCTACATGACGAGTCGATGGTCGATCGCTTGCTTTGCGGTGGTACGTATCATTCTGCCCTGGGAAGGTGTCTTGCTATGAGATGTCATACAGACCTACCAGCGCGTAACCACTCGGATACAAGACTGATATTCTACATTTATAGGCACTCCTCCTGAACAGGGTCACCATCTATGGCTCTACACGGCGCCATCTCTCTCTGAAATGGCAAAGTCGACTAGCGCTGAGGATAATACCAATCGTTCTTTTCATGGGGCAGATTTTGTCGTTGTTGCGGGCTATCCGCTGCCAGACATCCCCTAAATACCCAGAATTACGTTATGGGAACCCGGAAAAGCAATTTATCTGGGATTATGGTGGCCAGGGCGGTTTCATGTATAACCTCTCCTCGTTCCTTCTGGGGTGGGAGAACGAACAGAGCTCTTGCAGCGCAGTCCATATGAGTTTACCGGCTGGGCGCTCAGATGTCGCCTCCGGCTCGTTTTCTCTCCTCTGGCCTGTCTTCCTTCGCTTGTGCTTAAATCAGTTTGTCGAAACGTTATCATGCGCATTGCAAGGTAGGGGGGTCGTGACAGAGGCTGGAATGTCTATCTTTGAACACTCATTAGCCTTTGCAGAGGCAGAGACTATTATAGGCCAATCTGTCGGCATCAGCATGTTTGGTCCTTCTAAACCCGCCAACCCAGCGTCAGCAACCGCCAAATCTGCCTCATCCTCTGCTGCTAAACTTCTTTCGAGAAGTCAAGTACTAGAAAAACTTAACGTCACCCCAGAACTCCTTTTAATCGCCTTAATCTCATGCTGCAACAGCTTATCGTCCAATATCCTCGATGTCTTCGGCCGGCAAAATCAAGGACGTCTGATTAACACAACCTTCTGGGGCCTCTGTTTCATGGGTTCCATGGTCTTCAGCTTTTTTTATGGCTCCGTACTCGAAACGGATACTCTAAATCTCAGATTCCCCACCGTGTGTGTCGTGGGATTTGTTCCGCACTTGCTTATATTCATGGGGATTTTGGCCTGCCTTGCCATATATCTTCTAGCCCTCGTCATCACCGCATTTTCTCTACCCCCTAACATTCCTCCGCCGACGTCCTTACGCGAAAGATTCGCTATTGCTCATGCTAATATGCAGGGAGCTTCACAAATCCGAAATGTCCGTTTTAACATGCGGGAAGACTTTTACACGTCCTTGGTGAGGATAGGATATGCCGCGTTGGCAGCTGCTAGTGACGCTGTTTTCCTCAATGAAGGGAAAAGTGTGGTAGCTAGAAGAATGACTTGGTTAGAAGAGGATAGACTTACCGAGATAGAGGCATCAAGGAATTTTAATGCCAACCAGGGGCGGCACAATACTTCGCAACCGATAGGTTTCCCTTCGGGTGTCAACGAACCCTTCCACTTTGACCTTCCGGAACGACCAGCTGAGTGGGAAAGTGGGTATGGCCGCGAAAAGAAATTTGAAAAACAACAACGAGGCGCTCGCTCTATTGAAAAACAAACAACCTTTGGTGGTGTGGGCGCATTCCAGGGGGCTAGCAGATGTTATCACGGATTTACCTTCTTCCGAGGAATCTTCCTGCTTTTGCTGGGATGGGTCGCGTTTTGGGTCATCAGGATGTTAGAAATGGTAGGAATCGCCGCGCGCCCTCAATGGTTGACCAAGTTGGGTGGAGCCGGGCGGAAAGGCTCTGCCGCAAAGAAAACAAGGAAGCCAGGCTCGCTTGACTTTTGGATTTTAACCGATCAAGGCGAGCTTGAATTGCCGGAAGATCATGAATTTGATGTTGAAAAGGAAATGAGGAAGAGAGAGTTGATAAACAATTCCCAGTGGAACGAGGCCGATGAGAAACGATTTGAGAGTAAACTTTATAACTGGTGGAAGGTTGGTGGATCGTGGGGGAACCAGGACGAAAGCGGCGACTATGCACCACCGGCCCAGGATGATTGGGATGACACAACCAGTGTCATTTCTATGTCTACAAATGGCGATTCAGAATGGGAAGCATACGAATCCGATGGCCGCCGGACCCCAACACAAAAGGACCCATATACCATGGGAGACCCCAACAACGCTTGGGCCAACTTCCACTCTCGCTCGCCTACTCCTTCTGATGAAGCCCTTCTAGACGTGTCGTCTCTCGCCCGTCTCCTTGATCCAAAGGACAAGGAGACTAAGCATGAGGCTCGGGTGCTTGCGTCGCATCTCGTCGCTGCAGACGAAGGCAAAATAATGACCCGCAGCCGATTCAGAGGTCAGATGGAGAGGGATCGCGCACGCGTCCTATTATCCAGACGCTATCGTGATTTGGCCACTAACGACTCCTCAACATGGGGATCGAATGAAAGGAAAAGGCCTACATCTGAAGAGGAGTCAGAGATACTGGAAAATCTCATATTGTCACGACGTCTGGGCGGTAATGCACACAACCACCCGGGACACCGATCGCAGCAACAGCCACAGTCCTGGGATTCAGGCGCCTCCGGGCTCGGGCCAGAAGGTCCACAGTGTGTCATTTGCCAGTCAACGCCCAGGTCCATCATTACATGGCCCTGCCGCTGTCTTTGTGTGTGTGAGGAGTGCAGGGTCAGTCTAGCGATGAATAATTTTGGCAGCTGTGTCACCTGTAGGCGCGAGGTTACCGGCTTTGTTAGGTTGTGGGTTCCCTAAAGTTTTGGTCTTGAAACGAACACCTCTTGCATTGTTTAGTGGAACTTGTTATCTTGATAGACGTATTGTCGTTTGCTTCTTTGAATATATTCCCTAATTCTTGTGCGCGAATAGCCCTTGGCTGGCATGTCTCAAAAAGGTTCAGCCCTGGCAGGCTGGGGTCAAGCTTTGTTTCTAAGGTTTTACTTACTGGTTTGCGGCGCCTACGAATCCTTTGTCCATGGAATTGCAACCTTCATAGTACCCGTACGGCCTATTGCATACAAAATCTGTACAGGATTCTTCTCCCACTTCTGTCTCTCTCTTTGAGCAACATAAACTTTGTTCTCTTACTCTCTGCATTGCAGAAGCAATATGCGGGCTTTTTGAATTGTCAGATAGGTAGGTCATGGATGCCAATGGAAGTTTGTCCATTCCAAAACCCTGGAACGCATTATACACCAACGTGCGAGGATCAAACTGGAAATCGGGTGGACTATGATGAAGTACCTTGATGGATATCTATTTTCCCTCTACTCAAACCCCCATCCTCCCTGCCTGATTCACCTTCCCATGACATTCACTATTATATATACTATCCCCTCCAGCAAGAGCTTGAGCGATCAGCCGGCCACCTTTACTCAGCCAACTGTCAACCTAAAGCATTTTTCACGATCTTGATCATTTCTTTTACTCCCTTTCACTATAGGATGGATATCATCCAACAGGCGCTCTCAGAGATCCGATTTCCCAATTCCCGACGCCTCATATTGTCCCCCTAAGGAACGACAAGAAACTACCAACCCCCACCTCCGTGGTCAAGGGGCTTCGCAGCACTACCACATAGACTGTCAGAATGGATATATAACCAGAGACTCCACGGCCACCTCATCCGAAAGTGACAACCAAAGTGCCCAAGAACCATAGCATCCACCCAACATCGGCGACACTGCGCGCAATAGCTAGAGATGCCCTTAGATCTAACGCCGTGAAGTACGTCTCTTCCGTGGGCGACCATGAGCCCCAATCGCTTCGGCCGGATACCCAAGCTCTAGAATATTTATTCAAGACAGAAGGCCCTCATTACCCGAAACGGCGCTGTATTTGGCGACCTTTTTTAAATTTCGAGCATACTCAAAAAGATCGCGCGGTTATTATCCCCTAAGATAATATTACGATGGCCTCCTATCTTTGTCTTGACTCCCCCAAGATGCTATTCCTCGCCGGCAAGATCAAACAGGTGGTTTTGGGCGGGGGGAAACGTCTAGCTACTCGATATGTTCCTAGAGTGCCTAGGATTCCGAATACTCGGTGCTCGACGCTAGCCTAAACATGAACGAACGAGACGCGATGGTACAGGATTTCAGCAATTACTGAGGTTCTTCCCGGATTCTGTCTGGCCCGCGTGCCAGATGCCCATTGTGTAGCATTACTACCTTCTCGCGACTAGCTATATATAGCTCTATTGAACCTCCTATCCTCCACCATATTCACCCTCAGAAAATACAGACCATACGGATGCAAGCGGAATGGAAAGGCTTTAACTCGAAACAGTTGCGCTTCAAGACGTCTCCGAATAGGGTTGGCGATGCCTCTTCGGTCGATTACGATGTTGGAGAATTGGTCTTGCGGTTGAATTTTTTCCGCCTCCAATAATTATTATATATACATAACCTCCTCAATGCGCCGCGACCATGTCTACCCTACAAGACAATGACATCTGCAAAGCTCTGGACTGTGGAACAGGCGAGCTAGATCAGCCCAAGGCTGTATTCGCCCAATGGCTTGATATACCCTCCAACTACTAAAAGATCATGCAGGACACTGGCTATGGGAAGCTAAACACAATCCAGGCCATTGAGGAATGCATCAGCAAAGGGATGTTGGACATGTTGACTATTCCTGCTAAATGGAAAGCGGATTCCCTCGTTGATGATAAATACAATCCGATGGAATTCACTTCTCCTTCGTAAGTCTTTCCTTGGTGATTATACTCTGTTGAATATTCCTTTCCTTCTTTCTAGTCCTACCGGTATTCTGTCTACTACTACCTATTGCTTTATCCTTTGCTTTATGGTCGTGTTCTTATTACAGCTTCTGACACTTGTGTAGCTCACCTACCAATCCAAAGTCATACCACTCCCTGAGGCATGCAAAACGGCTAAATCTGCATCATGACAGGCTAGAACAAAAAGACGCTGACGCGAAACCATTCCTGTACCCGGATATACCAGAGAGCGCACTGGATACGGAGGTCAATCGTGGTTTTGAACTCTGGCCACCAGGATGCTCGGTGTCCGGAATGCTGTAATCGACCTCTTCAGCTAGTTAGCCACTTCAAGCTCCTTTACAGCAACCGAAAAGCAGCAAGAAGAAGAAAATGTCCAAGCTTCACAAAGACTCTCAAGACAATGATTGTACTCACCGCCGTAATTTTGACTCCAAACGACAGCCCGATGTTGGATCCCTGAATCCCCCGGCCAACAGAACTACGCAGTTGCCTACTCTTGTGGTCGAAGTTGGTTACTCAGAATTGGCAGCATAGCTGGAAGTGGATGCCACTTGGTGTCTCAATGATTCCGGCCTAAACAACGGTGTCCAGATTGCTGCGCCGACCTGATCTTCCGGCCCGTAGTCAAGTTGAGACGTTTATTTCGCGTGTACATGTTTCCATGGAGGTCTGCCAGGTCAGGGGGCACCAGTACAAGTACAAAGGCCATGCCGTCAGTTTTCTCTGAGACACTGGCCGTGGTTACGATGCTTTTCCATTTCTCCCTAGAGGTCTTGATGTCCTCATTCGATAACCTCAGAACATATGGCCATAAGATTTCGTGCTTTGGAGGTGGAGAATGCCATCCATACATCTAGCTCATACTAGTATGTTTGATAATACCGCAGTAAGAGGCAGCGACATGACCACTAGTACATTCGAAAATGGTAGAATGCCACTAATTGGCATTTTCTCTCATGTGGAAAGCATTGTTTTCGCCTCAATGATAGCTCTTTGTTTGTAGGGGATATTTCCGAGCCAGATAGCACTAGTTTTCGTAACTTGAGATTATCAATCTAAATCAATCCGGATAATCTACCGCTGCCTTGTAGCAGTTCAACATAGCAACTTGTTGGGTTTCTTCTATCTTTGCTTTTTCCGCTCATAGGCGTTGATTGGCATAAATAGGGGCTGGGTCCCTGAGCTTAGGGCTTAGGGCATGGCTAGTTGCTGCTTTAGGGCCCAGCCACAGCACGCCATCCAACAGCTTAAAACAACGTCATTATTGCGGCTTTCCTCAGCTTCGAATAGAGGCCGATTCCAATTATTAATCCAACATGCTGACTTCCATGCTGAATCCATACACCACTCAGCAAGACCCTGGGAAGGCAAGTGTCTATTAATTGCACCGATGATGCACACGTCCTTCTTGGGAAGGATTCACAACCGATGGCGCAACTTGGCCCTGAGATGAGAAATCTGGGGACCGGATTACGGTGTTTCCTGTGTCCCCAGTATCCTGTATCTCCTCGACCGGCGGCGAGGATATTTTAGCGTCTCTCTTTCACCGCCCGGGTTTGACCAACTGGTGACCTCGTGTGGAAGTATTCAAGGCTTTTTGTTGGTGGCAGAAAAAGGACGCTAAAATATCCTCGCCGCCGGTCGAGGAGATACTGTGGAGATTGTTCCCTTGTTTCCGGGGAAATATGTTTTTTCTAGGGGATGGAATAGCCTGTTATCTGTCCTTGTCTGCCCTTTGTTTTCAATATTGTGTGATTTTGATATTCAATGGTGCCATACATACGGTCTGTCATCGAGCGGCCTCCTACAGCCACCTTGCCCGCAATATCCCGAAGTATGTCATAGCTATTTCCGGGCTGCTTATTAAATAGGCGGTCAGACTATCTTAAATAGCTGTTCGTATTTCGGTTTCCTTTCTTATACTTTTGCCTTGGTTTATACGCAACTCGTTCTGCTTGCGGTTCTTTGGACTTTATCGTACGCAAAAGTCATTTAACAGTCAATTGACGGCCCTAGATTTGCCACGATGGCACCATCCCTTGAAGAACCTACTTCTACCCATCCATTGGGGGAGGCTGTTATCTCCAAAAAACAATTCCCGCAATCCGAACCATTGCGATATGAGCCAGGCCGCACGGTGGTTGAAAACCACACTGACTATGCACACAACGATCTCCTCCCATCCTTTCCAGATATCCACTGGGGCCCTATCGGGGAGGTCCCCTATGAGGAAAAGGGACTCCTGGGAGATGAAAAGTTTAGCAATTTGTTGAGCGTTGCGACAGATATCTTCGACTGCACCCCCAAAATCGGTACAGAAATACATGGTGTTAATCTTGCGAAACTCACGGATGCCCAGAAGAACGACCTCGCTCGATTGATTGCGGTTCGTGGAGTTGTGTTTTTCCGTGGCCAGGACGATTTTGATATCGAGGCACAACGGGAGCTTGGTAGATATTTTGGCACTCTCCATAAGGTATGCACTTATATTATATAACGAAGTATCCATGGACATTTGCTGACTGATATGCGGATATATAGCACGCAACAACCTCTGTGCCGAGAAAGGCCGGATTGGAGGACATACATGTCGTTTATACGGGTGACAACTCTATTGACCAGAGAGCATTGTTTACGCCATCTTTTCTCTGGCATTCGGATGTAAGTAAATCTTTTAAAACAGTTTAGGTGGTGGTCCTGTCATGCTAATTTGATTAAGGTAACATACGAGGTTCAACCACCATCGTATACTTCACTTAAGGTCCTCACTGGCCCTCCTCGTGGTGGAGGTGGAGATACTCTCTGGTCCTCGCAATATGCTGCATACGATGCATTGTCGCCACACATGCAGACATATCTCAAGGGTCTCACGGCTCTCCATTCTGCAGATATGCAAGCACAAGGTTCAATAGCTGCCGGTCGCCCAGTGCGCCGCGAGCCTGTAACAACCGAACACCCCCTTGTTCGCACAAATCCCGTCACGGGATGGAATTCTCTCTTTTTCAATCCGGGATTCGTCACCAAGGTCGTGGGCGTCCCTAAACTTGAAAGCGATGCGATTATCAAATATCTGAATGATATTGTCGTCAGTACGCAGGAATTACACGCGCGGTTCCAGTGGGGACAGAACGATGTTGCTTTCTGGGACAATCGTTCGACAGTAAGTTTTATCTGTGAGAAATAATCCGAAAATCTCCTAGGCTGACTCTAAACGAAGAATCACACCGCGTCATACGGTTTTGCGCCTCATCGTCGCCATGCTGTACGTGTGGCTGTCCAGGCTGAACGGCCAACACTGAGCCCGGATGGTAAATCCCAGGAAGAAGAGCTGGCGACCCGTTATAACCTTCCTCTAGTTAACAAGGACGGTGCCCGTCAATCTAATTATAATGACTGAACGAAGCATTGTGGTGGACAAGGTTTTGCGTTATTCGTACCTATGTTCATTTTTTGCTTTACATGGGCGTACAGCGGATTTTACGACGGTATTATGCTTGAATTATTGCTTTAATGTCGCCCCCTTTTTCTAATGACATTATTATGATTTATGACATGAACCCCTCGCGAACCTTCAAATGACTTCTGCTAGGCTGTTGGTTGTTAGGGTCAAGCATCCTCTGGGGTACACACTATGTGTACTCAACATCTAGTAATCTATGCGTCCCTAGATGGTATTAAACCCACTTTATTCTTTTTGATGGTTCTTTTAACAGAAATTCCCCATGGACTCATTCCGGACGCTTCCCTAGGTAGGTCTACCTGGAGCGCCTGGAATCACGTGCCATTCTTAACTTGACGACATCTCCTGGACATCCTCACTCTCTCTATAGTTGGTTTGAGCAAGGAGGATGAAATTCCAGCTATCCTGGGCAGATTGAGCCTAGATATGCGGTGCCTATGGTGAAATAAAAGGGATATACGTCATAAATTGCCTATATCCAACCATGTCTTTACCGTCAGAGCCATCTATCCTCGAATATGCGCGCTTCCACAATGTTGCCAACAACAAATCACCAGATCCTCTCAGCTTTATTCCCACCTATTCTGGGGACATACAGGCATCTCTCTGCAATCCAGTCAATACTCAGGATATTGATTTGTGCGCTATACGCCATGAAATGCAGATAAGGACGAGAGAGAAACTGGATGTTAGCCGGTCAAGCGCAGCGTTGTTGTCGTCTATTTCTAAGCTCGAACACAAGCCAGGCCCTTATGCATCGTCGAAGTACAACTATGACGAGGAGGAATACCTACCAAATCTCCACCGTGCTCGGAATCTTAAATGCGATTTGCCCATGTTGAAGACCGACCATGAACTTGATATGCGATCTTTCCGACAAAGTACTTCGCTGGACTGTATGGAGATGGACCTTCCGCTTGAAACAGTCAGCGATGAGAGGGATGAAGGACTGGCCTTACCTAAGGGGTTCTGGGACGAGCCACGACGAATATGGGAGGCAACCCAAAGGGAGAAGTTAGATTGTACGAAGGAGATCGTGATGCTTATTCAGGAGGCCAAGGGTGGGAGCACGGAAGTTGGGGATGTCGATGGTGGACTGGTCGAGCAGGGCTTTTGTCCATGGAAGGTTCGTTATCCTTGAATTTAGATGTTTAGACCGCATCAAGCTAACGCGAAACCAGAAAGGGGTCCAAGAGCCATTCACCCCTACTTTGTTACCACGAGAGGAGATCCCTTCTCCTTTCATGCCTTCTTCTCCCTGCCTGGAGTTAGAAGTCCTCACGGAACCCCATACCCCTCCTATACTAGTTCATCAAGATGTCGGGCACGTGGAATCCAAAGACACACCGACAGCGAAGCGCGAAGAAGCAGCCACCAAGTTTCTCGCCAAAATTAATGAGGCTGCATGTCAGATTTCCTCACCTGGTAAACTTTCGAGCTCTGTTACCTGCAAAGACGTCTCGGACTTCAAGATATCGCCTGCTGGTAGAAATAGGTTTGAAGACTTGAAAGTGGAAGGGCCAATTACGCCGCCCATATCGACAAGGAAGCGTCCTGCAGAAGAAGATGTAGATATATTGGAAGCCATCACTCGCTCTGGTGGGGTTCCCGAGTGGCCTTTCAATGCCGAAATGGATATTGAACCAAACCAGATACTAGAAGCCGAGCTGGCAGAAATTGCAAGAGCTGCCATGAAGGAAATTGAGAGCAAATTATACGACGAACGCATTCGCGGTATAGATGCCCTGACTAGGTGTCCAGTTCCAAACCTAAATCCTCCCACCGCTGTTCCTCCTTGGCCAGCAGTCGTTGGCTTATCCAAGGCAGAGAGGGAAAATATACTTCAAAAGTTCGTTTCGAAGGAAAAGGAAGAACACCTCAAACCATTTTGGGATCCTATTGACACACGACAAGAAAAATCTCTCGAATGGAAACCATTCAAGCAGGAACTGAGAAGGCTAATAGTGGAGGAAACTATTGACCCTCGTAACGCACTGAGCTGCTTTATTTCCGATATGAATTTCGGTCCGCGTACGGAGCACGAGGAAATTTGGGGTCTATCAATGCTTCATAATAGTCTCGAGCTTTTCGCCTCGTATGACGTTGAGGAACTCATGCCACGGAGCCTCTCAGGCGGGAAAAACACGGCCGTACCCCAGAACAAGACCGACAGTGTACACAACAAAATAGCAGAAGAAATTTCAAGGAAGCAGGAGAAACGCTATCCCGTTAACAAACGGATCTGGGATTTAAAGTCTCAAAATACTGGGAGGGTTGCAAGGCCAGCTAAACCTGCTCACATCGACTCTTCTATACTTCCTCACTTTTCTGCCATAGGCTCTCTTTCCAATTTTATGGAAGTTCGTTGCAAAACTCCACAGGGTACCCTCGATACCTGTCCCTATTTCTCCGTTCCAACAGCATCTAATAAATTGATCTCCGCTCGAAATATCCAAAATCCAGGGACCACTACTGCAATCCAGAGCGGGGGTGAAATTGCCACAATCGAAACCATACCAGTGCCCCTATTACCAATTCCCGACACCTCTGGCCAACCAGAAGCTCTTACCTTCGTGATATCTGCGGCACTTCTACGAAAACATAGACGCATAATCCGAAATCTCGAATTGTTATCTCCAGCACCTATTTTACTCTTCCGTGATATTGCAAATTCTAGTCTTTCCGCCGGATCTAGCAAAATTTCTAGTGATCTCCAACACCCGCATAACTCTCCACGCACTAGAGGTCTCACCAATCCACAAAATAACGACACACAGGAGGCAGACGTAGCTTTCTCTCCCACCGTAGGTGTCCTCCTAACCAGCACCCAGGAAGCAACCCACCAATACCTTCCAGGGCATGGACCTATTTCTTCCCCGCGGAGCAAGAAGCCCAGCTCCCCAGTCCGCGAACGAATCTCCAACAGCTGCCTCTCATATGAACATCTATATGTCTTCATCTGTTATCCCACGCCCCCAACAACTCAACACTCGTTTGCACAAAATGCACATGCAGAGCTCGACAGAAGAACCATGGAAGCAGTCAACTCCCTAAAGTCCTTCTGCGAATCGCTCAGTCATTTCACGACAATCACACCCCTCCTTATCCCCAATGACGCGGCCTACATCACGGAGTGGCTAGTCAGTCTCGCGAATAAGCATTACACGAAAGCTCCCTGGTCGCAGAACAAAGAATCCGGCAGCGGGTATGGCAAAGCCAATGTACCCGAAGATCCCACGACAGAGGAATTATTCCTCCGCCAGGTGGGTTTGAATGCTTTTGCTGCACAGGTAGTTTTGCATCATGCTGCAGAGGAAGGGCGATTGGATTCCACCCAATTTGTTTCCCGGTATAGCCGTACCGAAACTCCCGATCTGGAGTCCCCAATGCAGAATGCGCTTTCATGGTTCATTGGTATCTCGCCTTTAGAGAGAAGGGAAGCTTTCGCGTCCATAGTTGGTGAGCGTGTCTTGGCACGGGTGGAAAGGAGGTTGGCTGTTGAGGAGGGATGAATGTGGGGTGCGGGAATCGGTTGGTTGAGAGCGGGAGACGGAGTTAATTCGTTCTACTTTCTATAAGAATCGATATATATCTATCCAGAAATGTACTTGGTGGGGCTCTCGATGTAATTTTTTTACAAATACCACCAGCACACGCTCCTAGAGTTCCGAAGGCATTAGATATCGTGTAATTCTAACTATTCGTTGACTTTGAACGGGGGGATGTCAACAATAACTCTGTCACTATATTTTCCACGTTCAAACGTGACGTTTAAATACTTATTGGAATGTAGAAAGTCTGTCATAGATTCATTTTTAGGGCATTATAGGGGTGATATTGAAAGCAGTGGCAAATAGGCGAGGAGAAACGGGGGAACGTCAACGAAAGTATCTCCCAACACAACATCGCGAAAAAAAATAAGGGGTTTTGATGGCAGGGATCTCAAAGGATAAGCCCGGGGCTAAACGAAAGACCGCGGGTGGGGGGGAAGGCATGTGTAGCAATGTGTAAAAAGGGCGTGTGGTCTCATAATCCTACTCTCTCCCCTGGGTCATCAGGAACGACACTCGATGGGCAGAAGGTCATCTAGACACAGTCCTTAAATTTGTAAGCAAATAGTATGAAAACCACGCAACACCACGTGAATTTGGGAGGCTGAAAAAAAAAAGGGAATAATTGAGTATGCTCTCCCCGGTGGTCAAACATAGGCAGCTCCCGGGTTCACAGTTCGCCTTCCATGGGTCACAGTCAAAGCATACCATTGCAACTCTGGCAAAACAGCAGGCATCAGGCTGCTCCTCACGTTTTTTCCGGGTCTGGATAGTTGAAACGCGTCTCCTGGTGGATTTTCTATGGTTTCAATGCCGATTTATTTTCGAACTCAATATCCGCATTATTGGCGTTCTAGGAATTTTCAGAGTCAGAATCAGGCTCATCGGAATTCACCTCCTTGGGCTCTCCATCTGGGGAGATGCCCCAAGAAGCCAGTCGCACGTCACGTTTATTGGAAGAGGACAAGGTTCGCTTGAGCATCGGGGTCAAGGTCTCCTCCTGTGGGCTCCTCACCCGCTTCTCTGTCGGTGGTACAACTGGTCGCCGCATTTTAGGTGGTCGAGGGGAGTCTGTAGGGTTCGGTTCAAGGGGTTGGTTGCCGTCCGTATCTTGCTGTGCCCGCTGTTCAATGGGGGATACACTCAGATCTTGATCTGTGGGTGTTTCAGGTCTGGTGTCTTCCGGAGACTCTCGGACAACCGTTGGAGGCTTCAGAGGAGTTGGCTTAAGTGGCCAGTAATCTGGATTCGGATATGTCGTAGGGTGCCCACGTCTCTCAAACTCGCTAATTACCCGAGTGGGTGACTCTTTTATTTCCTCTTCTCCTTCATCTGGAAATTTTGCATCTCTAACCCGCTCGCGAGCCATCAGACGAGAATTCTTCGGCGGGCACCATGGAATCTCTACAGAGGGAGGGAGTCTTTCCGTTGTCTTCGATTGGCAGCCCTGAGTGAATGGCGCTTTGTCATCTAGTTCCCGTTCACGAAGCAGTGGCCTCGTTGGAGATGCGCGGCGTTTCGGTGGAGGTGATGGAGGTGGCGCAGGTGGTGCAGGTGGTGATGGAGGTGGTGCTGGTGGTGCTGGTGGTGCAGAAGTTGGGGGTGGAGGTGGTGGAGGTGGTGCAGATGTTGGAGATTTAGTAGTAACAATGATACCCTGACCAATCCTAGGGGTACAGGGGAAGGTGTTGGCAGGATCACTCCGGGAACATGATGATGTGGCAGGGGCACGTTTGGAAAGTTTTGCTGGAGGTGGCGGAGGTGGCGCAGAAGTTGGGGGTGGAGGTGGTGGAGGTGGTGTAGAAGTTGGGGATTTAGTAGTAACAATGATACCCTGGCCCATCCTAGGGGTGCAGGGGAAGGTGTTGGCAGGATCACTCCGGGAACATGATGATGTGGCAGGCGCACGTTTGGAACGTTTTGCTGGAGGTGGTGCAGGTGGTGCAGGTGGTGGAGGTGGTGGAGGTGGTG
>JANTQH010000114.1:0-109658 GCA_032988465.1 Onygenales sp. PD_10
GTTAACTGACCATATAAATTACACTAAGGAAGGTCAGTTGACTGACCTCACCTAGTGTAGTCAGCTGACTGATTCTGATGGTCAGTTGAACTGTAACCTGCAACCACCACCAGCTCCACCGCCGGCAGCAGCTTCGGCCCATGAGTCCCTGACTCCATGGCCAGTTGGGTGTGGAGCAGCTAGGTTAACCATCCTAACCATCCTAATCATCCTAACCATCCTAACCATCTGCAAGTCTCACCTATCCCTCCCTCAGCGTGCTGGCTAACTCGAGCCTAACGAGAAGAACCCACCCCTTTTTACCCGCATTTCAGCCTGACTACCGGCTGGCTACGCGACTCTCAAACACACAAGCTTGCTCACGATACCTCGGGCGTGTCAAATTCCCGATGGTTGTGGCTGTCATGTTGTAGCATCTATGTGCCGTGTAGTTATCCCTCGGTGCTGTCTGGCGCGATGGGCACGACAACGACCGCCATCCCACAAGTTTCCCGCCACAGACTGTGTTTCTCGCCAACCTGGAGGAACCCTGCTGCGGATCTTGATCCCAGCCTAAAGTTGGCCTACTGGAGTCCGGCTGCTGCCAAGAGCTTTGTCTCCGTAGAGCGGACTAATTCGGATCCATCAAGGCTTCTCAACTGACGTCCGGAGGTGAGCTTGGCAGGCGTTGCACGGGGAATCTCTTTGTGATCGGCTGGTATGGTCACTCCAAGCGCCAGTTTGTAGGACATATTTTTGACGTTGTTGCGGGTAAAACAATCTGAAGATGCGATGGTGATACCCCATCCGCCGTCCCAGGACTTTTATGCGTCCATTATCATGCTCTGGATGGACGGACAAACATTCGTCCAAGTGGAAAATTACTGGCTCCCTTCCTCACCGTGTTTACCCATCCCGTCCCTTCAGTTTCTCCGCCTGTTCGCTTTACCCCGAGCGTTTTTTTTTTTATTCCGCCTTCCCTGCTCCATCCCCGCGACTGGCATAATTCCCCCGCGTTGTTGAATGTTCTATTATTGGATATCCCATTTCACTCAGCAAACACAGGACGAGGCGACACACAGTTTCATAGCTTCCGTCACTCCGAGATCGATCGGTGGTTTCTACATGGCGTCAATAGTCGCAGCCCATGGACAGCCGGCCCGTCTCGACATACCATCTGGGGTGGTTTCTTATTACATTTGCTTTGAACACACCCATTATCCTTGTTTAGCTAACTAACTTACTACGGACCGAAGCAGGTCATTTCGCCTGCTCTGCCATTGCCCACACCTGCCTAGCCTTCCCACTTACCGGGGCTGCCTGTCATCAGATGCCTGCACTGGTGTGCTCCCCATCTCTGTTTTTTCCCGACCAACCGCTGATCAGAGCTTGCTTCTTCCATTTTTCCACACTCCTTCACTTCGGCAGGGCCCTCTGGCAGTTGTGCCAACCCGTTGATTCTGCAGGTCCCAACCCAGCCTATTTTTTGGCTGCCCATACCTGACAACCACAAGAAGCAGGGTCCCCCTAGGCCCCTAGGTTCACCCCCTGAAACCTTGCTTCTCTGACCAGCCCCATGCCTGTGCTACAGCTTTTTTGGTTGTAGTGCCAGACTTTTAACTGGGAAATAACCTGGATCACCCCGCCGCCTGACTCTCTCTCCCGCTAAACTCCTTACGGTGGATTCCCAGCGAGCCAGCCTATCCTCTTTCTAGCCCTCTGGCTTTCGGTCTCCGGTCCGGTCGTACCGTTGTTAGAATCTTAACCGGTTGTGTCACCCCAACACCCCATGTTGTGGACCTTACCTTAACCACTGACAGGAGGCTGAGTAAAAGGCTGAATCCTCTGATTTAGGGACGCGTTGTGTTGGGAATGGGCTGCTTCCTCTGGGTTTGAAGCCATCTCCAATCGCTCAGCCCAAGATTTGGGCAGCTTCTCACACAGAATGGCGTCCACTCTTATTCCAAGCCTTCTGCTCAACCCTGCAAGCTGGCTACACCCCAAACGGACCGAGAAGTTAGGCGAGACGCTCACTGGCTGCAGGAGTGTTTCAACAAGACCCCATGCGGATACACTGGAGTTCTGCTATGGAGCCAACAAAACCGCTGACGATGGTGGAGGCCTCTTCGCAGATATCACACCAATTGGAGATGCGGGCAGCCAATAGGTTCCCCTCATTAGAGGATCTCTTGGTCATGGAGCCCACCTTTCTGGCGGCTTAATACAAGTAGCTTCTGAAGTGCGGATTAGGCAGGCATGCTCCGATCAAACCGATAATCCCCGTCCCAGCGGAGCCATGCCAGGCATTTTCGCTGGAACTACGGTGAACTTTCTATCACCTTTCCTATTTCGTTTCCTCTATGGAATTCGACTGAGGAGCTATCTTCAGCATTGGGCGTTTTGGCGCTACCCCCATCCAACCCTCGATACATGTTGACAATACACGGCACAACCTCCGATGCATCTTGGTATTTAATACTACTAGTTATTGAAGAAAAGTCAGGTTTTTCTTAACATATCAACCGGCATTTTTACGGTCCATGGACCGTTAAACTGGTAGTCAATTGACCGAATCGTATGCTTTCGTGGTTCAACCTCCTACATGATATGCGGTAATGCGGACACAAGCGCCGACCCCTTCCGTGGTCACCGAGTGAGTATTCCCCCATTCCGCAAAGCGGATACCTCAACTTTCCGGGTTGACGTGCGTTCTTACCCTGTCCAAGTCCTTCTTTATGCCGAGCCGCTTGGGCTAATTCGATGTCCTGGAGCAACCAGGTTTATCATTTCACCCTGGCCCATCACCCCTCTCTCATCCTCGTTATTCATGCTAGGAATTCTGATGCCAAGCCATCCTCCGCTTTTAGTACCATGAGGTATATCGAGATCTGTACAAAAGAACAGTCTACGCCCCGGATTTAAAAAAGAAAGCCTACTTTGTTTCTTCCATATATCTGCCTGTTACACCATTTGATTGTGTTGCCCTTCGTTTTAAGGGATTTTTACCGCCACCGGGGAGTGTCATTCGCTACAGGGGAAATATTTTATAGCGGAAGCAATATCTTGCGCTAATCCGTCCCACTACAATCGTTTTACTCTGTGTATTTTCCCGACCCTCGACGCCTCGGAACACATCTCGCCACATTCGTTGTGCCAGCTCCGGCCCATTCCCGCTGTGTTTTGGATTTCTGTAGGGCTCTTGAATTTCCCCGGCACATTTTACTTTGGCCTAAACACATCTCACCTGAAGTTTGTGTCCTTACTACCTTTGAAACTTCGAGGAGCCTCGAAAGCCCAGTTGAAACAATATCGGCAAACGAAATCTTCGATTTAACCTCAATCGACCGCATTTTTTAAGCGCGCCGCCCTCGAAAAGGAAGCGAGGAGATAAGAATTTGACACAAACTTATCTATTTGGATCTGTATTGAAAACATCAGTATACAGTCCGACCAGCTCCTGTGACACCTGTTTGATAAGGTTGACGTAAATCGTCCCGCCGAAGCTTGTTGGCTTATTCTGCCCTTGCAACACCACCTCTGAGATTTGAAAAGAGGCGCTCCATTGCTGCTACCACCAGTCGAACCTCGCATCACGATCAGGATACATGTGCCTTGTCACCTTACCTTGGAATCCCAATATCCTTGGTATGGGCAATTAGCTCACGTCGCGAAGAAAGATCGATCACTCGTGTTACATTGTTCCTTGAGATGTCGCCTCTTATGGCTCCTATATCCATGCACCAGGCCGTTACTGGCTGGCACAACCAGCAGCTCGAGGCCCGACAAGCGGTTAGCCAATCACGAAACTACGGACCATTCTCAGCTGTGGTAAAGGCCTGTGAATTTCTTGACACTGAGCCGATCGACCAGAAGCCTATCGGTTTAAAACTGAAAGCACATTTCGGTAGCTCGTCGACCTGCGGAATTAAGGAGGAACCGGATCTGAGTCCCAAGGGGAACATTCACCGCGAGAATCAGAATGCGATAAACGATAACGTACCGGATCTGACTACAGCCGAGACGAGAGATCTGGATAGCAACCCTGACTCGCTTCCTCCAATGCAGTCAAGTTCGACTCGTTCCAGTCCAGCGACACACATGACGTCCGTTTCAGCAGATGGTGACCACCTCATTGAAGGCAACATTGAGGATGCCGAGGGCGAAGGCGACTGTGAAAACGAGATTGATATGGGTGATCTTAGCGAGGAGCAGCCGCAACCTGAAGGCGAGGATCGAGTCAAAACAGCGGCGGAGCGGAGAGCGGAAAAGAGGAAAATGAAGCGCTTTCGGTAGGCATTTTAGAACTACTCCATCCTATCAATAGTATCAGACATGCTAATCGTTCACCACAGGCTCACTCACAATCAGACGAGGTTTCTTATGAGTGAATTTACTCGTCAGGCTCACCCTGATGCGGCTCATAGGGAGCGTTTGTCCAGGGAGATACCCGGTTTGAGCCCGCGTCAAGTGCAGGTTTGGTTCCAAAATCGGTAGGTCTACTAATTTATTCTCATCATTTATTCCATTTGCTAACAATATTCTTGTATAGGAGAGCCAAATTGAAGCGCCTAACTAGCGATGATCGTGAAAGGATGTTGAAATCAAGGGCTTTACCTGATGACTTCGACATGGCTCAAGCGTTGCATTCCCCATACGGGAGCCGACCACAATCTTCCAGCACTTTGACATCTCCCGATGGTTATTTTAACTCCCATGCGGATGGAGATATTCTTACTCCTCTAGCGATAGATACCATCCGAAGGTCGAGCGAGGAGGAGTATATCACTTCGCCCCTGAGCGCGACTTCTGGATATGGTGGATACTTTCCGTCGCCGACTTCAGCGCCAGCCCCTTGCTCAGAGCCTGAAATGTCTCCAATAACATCAGCAGGCGACAGAGCTGCCCTTTACACCTCCATTTCCAACCCCCAAACCTCCGCTCCGCGGCACATGAACATGTTCTCTAGGTCAAGCAGCTTCTCTAATTCTTATTCGCACACATCCCATCCCCACATCCCACGTTTGCAGCTGCACGACAGAGACGCAAGATCCAGAGCAGGATCGTTAGGATCCCCGCTGCGAGTATCATACACTTCCGCCGCTTTGGATTATGGAGCCCCAGATCCAACTACCCTAGGATTGGGTATGTCATATGGTGGACAATCATATGATAGCCCAGTTTCTCAAACATCTATGGAGAGCAAGGGAGAACCATACGGTCTAAGTCAACCCAGTATGTTCCCAGCTTTCCTTGTCTAAAAAATATGGAGAGGGCTAACGCTTTGAAAAGCCAGCGGCCTACCCGACTTCAGCAACAACCACAACAAATCATCCCTCCGCCTCCGCACAGCGCCAACTAGTCTGCCTGCAGAACTACATGTAAAATCCGAATATAAAGACGACACCAACAACAGCGGCCTTCAATCCGCTCCTCTACCCGTCACCGTTACACAAGAAGACGAAATATCCCCCCTGAGCCCGACCTTTGCCGGCTCGAATCCATTTGGCATTTCGTATGGCCAACATAATTCCTCCACAATGAGTCTACCAGCATCATTTTTCCCATTTAACTCGAATTCAAAGCTGCAAGATGACTTTTCGACGGGCGGCTTTGAGAATGGGACAGTCGGTATGCATTCTCCCCTTGATGGTATGAGGGGTAGGGCGTACACGGCTACGTTTGAGTATTCGGGGAAATAAATGCCCCTATTGTGCGCAACTCATGGCGTGATGCACAAAAAAACGAGGGCCACCGCCATTTCTGGGACAGGGCCCGGAGTTCAACCCATATCTTACTTTCTACACCTTGAACGGTTTCTATAAGAGACATCACACCCAACCCTCTCCTCCTCTGCCTCCTGCCACCACCCCCTTTCCCAAATTTTGTTAAACACGGCTTCCGCCGGAAACCTATGGTGTTCTTCTTTTCTTTCCTTTTCTTTCCTTTGCCTTCCTTCCTCAATCTAGTTTTGGCGCGGCCTTTTAAATTTGGGACGAATTGATGAAGTCTACCTTGTTTTCTCGTCGTTATTTAAATTCTTTTTCATCTCTCTCAAGACACATTTGCGAAATCGGATTAGTTTTGGCGTTCAAGGATAGGATATTCATTTTTTTGCCAGCTATTCTGCTTTTGTTTTGTTTTCTTTCCCTCTTTCTTTTCTTTTTTTCTTTTTCGGATTGAGAGAGAGGGATATATTGATTACTATTGATTGATTGGGCCTTTTTCTTTTTTTTTTGCGTTAACGATTTGAAATGATATTTTCTTATCGAGGATGGATATGCATTCGGTTTTATTTGCTCTTTTTATCTTTAGGGAGGCTATTTTGGTGCTACTTCTTAACTTTCTGTTTACTTTTGTCTCCCCCTTTTGGAATATTTTTTCGCTAGCTACCCAAGTATGGTGAAATGAGGGGTTGGGGATAAGGGATGGATGGGTGGACGGATGGATGGGATGGAGAATGGATGGACTTTTTGGATTTTTGATGGAGAGAAACTAACGAAGTTAACTGACTGCCTGTTTTTGGGGGAGTTGTTTTTGTTCCCTCTTTCATCTTCTTCTTTCGACTCTTTACGAATTCACTTGGTGTATATAAATTTAACCACCTTTTCCCCATATTTTTTTTATCCCTGCTTAACTTTTATCAGTATACCTCCCTAGAACAATTCAGTTATTCCCGCTATTCCCCGCGTGTCAATACCAACCATTGATTCATTCCTCCCATCAATACCACACCACCTACACTAGTCGATACCCATGCCACACGCACGAAGACCAAAATTCCACATTCCATATCCATCACTAACGACGCCTTCAACGTGCCTCTGTAGATCACCATCGTACATCCCCCCACCTACTGCCCCTCATTCATTCCTCATCCCTAACCCCGAAACCCTCATGACAGGATCCAGAGGGGGGCAAGAGCCACCCCGCGCCCTTCTTCTCGTATTCCTACCTACTCACAGCGAAGGAGCGGGGGTAAAAAGCTGGGATGGGGGATTCTATGGTATTCAATGGCATGACATGACATGGCAGGTCAGGGAATAGGTATGCATGGTGATGCATGGGGTACATACGTGTGAGTAAGTAAGGTGGAGGCGAAAAGAAAAAAAGCAAAAAGAAAAATTAGGGTCGGGGGAATGGAGGGAAGTGAGTATGTATGTAGTGGAGAAACAATGGCATGCATCGAGGGAGGTGGTTGGTTGGTTATGGAGAATTCATTTGGTCCGTTCTTTTTGCTTTTCCTTGCCTTGGTTTACTGAGGTGCGTATGGATGAATGTATGTGTCAAACCAACTTAAACTTGTGGAGGCGGGTACGGCAGGAAAGGACAAGAGAACCCTTGATCGGAGCCAGGTTCTAACGTAGGTATGCGATCCAGGATCCGGGGTCTAGTTTTGGGGTTCATGTTTTGTTTGTTTTCAATGTGCTGGGTTCCGGGTTCCGGGCTTGGGCAATTTTGGCTGTGGATTGGTTTGAGATGGTTTGCGGGGGCGGGTCTAGGGTCTGGGTAAATATGTCAGTTGGCGCCCACGTTCTTGTCACTAAACCCGCTAGGTGGCATGGATCATGGGCTGCCAGGAATGGGTTATTAGCAACAATCCCATCTTGGAACATAGGTAAAATTATGTGTGGTGGTGTTGTATGAATCGGGTATGAGGAACGGAGCATGTATGGGGTATGGAGTCCGGGGTATGTTTCTGGAATATACAGTAGGCAGAAATCGAGAGTCGAGAAAGTGTTCCGCATGACTTCTGACGAACTTGGCGGATATTTTTGCCTCCTCATCCACCAGCCATAGACCAGGGCACGGTTAGCCATGGAACGGGGCTCGGATCTCAGTCTGGACTATCTGGCTGTCTGTACATCGGTCAACCCGGTGAACTCGGGAAATAAGAAGGACGAACCGAAGGCAAAAAGGGGCGGGTAAATTGAACAAAATCCCGTAGTTGCTAACCGGGCTGGAGAATTAAGGGAGTGATCTCGGGTAGATGCCAGCGTGAACGGTCTTGAAGATCTTCAGGACAGAATCCCAGATGCCGACTTTCTGCCACTATGCAAGAATCCCAAGGCCAGACAGTGTACCTGCTGGCAATATATGTCCTGGAGGAGAAACTTCAAGTTGAAGGTTTGAAATAAAGTTGGAGAGACAGGGGTAAATGAAAACAAAAGGATGGATTGCCCGTTTTGACGCGACCTCTAACAACAATATTGACTTGGTTAGCACATATAGACCATTCCATGCTTTAGCGTTGTGTGTCTTCTTTCTGGAAGATTTCTTGATCCAATGCACTGCAAAAGGTTGTAGATCTCCGGCCTGCGCCGCTGGTCCGGTTGAGACATCAGTGGTAATAGCATTAATCGATACGTACAAACAGGCACACGGTAAAAAACGAAGCAGCAAAATGTTACCGCACAATAAGTTGGATACGGACTGTTGAGATTTCAGCCCATCAAGGTCGACAAGGGCGAGGTCAAGCAAATTCCGTGCGACAGTAGCTTCGGTTCGGATTGAAGACGATTAACGGGGTCAAATTAATATAAACCTGCAAACCGTACCTCCGCACAGAGGCGGGTGGATCATCGACGAGGATACAGCCTGAGGCGGTCCCTTTGCGAATCAGATTCCTTCGAATGGTGATTTCCTCTGGTTATGTTGCTCTGAAATGATGCCGTCCTGAGTGGCCTGACGCCACCTTGGTCAGCCATATGCGACATCTCTAAGAGGAGAAAACAGTGTTCGGCCGGTAGAAAACGCAGCAATTCCAAGCCGCAGAAGCCCTGATTCCCAAATAGGAAATCTTGACGTCGTAAAGTGGATATCACGTGAGGCTGCTGACCAACCCGCTCCTGGCCAATCAGCGGCCGGGAGTTGCTAATGCGGCGGCTGCCAGGCTTGGATTCGGTGGTGATGGAGTCATAGGAAACAAGTATAAGTTGGGGGGCTTCTTTGTATTTTTATTTTTTATTTCTTTATTCTTCACCATCATCATCATCATAATCATTCAGGGACTATTCATCTGCTATTCCTCTGTTGATCGCGTTCTGAACGAAATCCGCAACCCGCTCTGTCATCGACTTGATCCAAACCCTAACAACGATATACTTCCGAACATCCCATATCAGACCCAAGTCCCGTTTCCAGCGGCGGTTTCGAGTCATTAAATCACTTATTGCCCAGCCAGCCAGCCAAGCCATCTCGAAAAAGGAACCAAGCGTACCTCTGCTAATCCAACAAAATGGTTGTTCCCCCTCTCTCTTGCTGCCGCTCCTCCAAGGAGGGATGTGTCTGCTCCGTCCAGGCAAAATGTTCCTGTGGCAAGGAACACGCCCTGCATTGTTCCTGCGAAAAGGCAACGGCGGAAAACGACACTTCGGGTGCCAGATGCTCATGCCGTATGTTTCCCGTCTTTCCTATCTCGTCCCATTCTCCTGTCGTTTGGATTTACCCCCTTTCTTGTCCCGTCTCACTTGCACCCCTCCCCGGCTGTTTGTGTCCTCTGCGTCTACATACACGGCAGGACATGATATATATCCCCGCGTAGCTATGATATCAGTGGCCCGGGCAGATCTCCCAGCGGAGAAGCGGAAGCTATGGGAAGAAGTAGAAGAAATAAGAAATCCCCAATTTACCCGGAAAGCATAGACGACGATAATCAGCCTTAACGCGAACCACGCGGTTCGGCATGGATTCAGGGTATAAGCTAACAACATGTTGTGTTGTCGGAACAGGGAGCCGCCCAGCGGGCAAATGCAATTGTGAACGTGCCGACGCTGAGAATCATCGCCATGCTGCATCGCCCGGGGATGCCTGTCCATGCGGCAAAAGAGCTGCAGGTGAGATTTCTTTTCCTTTTCCTTCTTGTCTGTTCTGCCGGAACCAGGATTCTTTGGGGTCATGCTTTGAATGCATTTTTGTCTATTTATCTGGTTCTTTTTAATACCCCCCCCCCCCCCGCCGTTAATGTCTTGTTGATCACTTTTTTGTACGTGCCCCTCGTTCGCGCTTGCATTCCAAGGTGGTTGGGCGGACGGTCTTGGCATCTAAATGGGGATGGTGAAGAAACTTGAGGGCCAGGGCTTTTCTTCCATTTTGCCGATTTGGCATTTTTGCTATCGATCCCTGCATGCTTAGCCAGATGCTTGGTCCTGGGATGTTGCTTGTCAATGTCCCGGCACTTCAGTCTTATTTCCCCCTCTTGCCCTAGGCTCCCTTCGCTGCTCGCCACGTTTTGCCTCCCTTGCGGAGAAAACTTGCTACTTCTTGTCCACAAGCTGACCAGTGCATTCGCGCCCCGTGCGCAAACTTGGGCGACAAATCCAGACTCGTGCACTTGTGAAAAGGCCATCGATGCAGGCAATTTCCCCGGCGAGATAGATTTCACCACCAAGGTATGACATGTTACCTGGCCGGTGTTATCAGATCTTGGTGTTGCATGAATATGTTCAGCGTCTCGAAAGCAGCGAGATTGCGGGCATTTTGACCAGGAGTAAGGGTGTTAGGTCACTGGGAGTTTTCGGTCGGAGGATTTGATATTTGTTTTCTCTTTTCTTCCTTAGTTGGTTTACTGTTATTGGCTTGGGATATGGATTTTTCGGGTGCGTGGGCATCAATGGATGGTTTTCATGTTCACTGCCTGCGGTTAGGCTGGGCGGGTTAATGTGTTGGAGTATTGAAAGTACAGAAACATATGAATAAATCGACTCCCTCGAAGTTCAAGAATCTCCCTTTTCAATTTCACTTGGATAGTAGATAGGATGAAATCATCAGCCGAGACGTCTCAGGGCAATGTCAACCTGCATTAAGATACATCGGTTTGGCGAGGTCTGGAGTCCCATTAAGAGAATATCACGGATCACGATCGATCGGTGGTATTCGTTTGCGGTTTCAGGCGACGAAAAGAGTGGGAATGCAAACAATTCCATGTCCTCCATCAGTATGGCCGATATGCAGAGAACTCGCAGCATTTCAAGTTTGCTTGCTGAAGGAGACGGCTGATGTAAGCATTTAGTAAGCAACCCACCCCAGCCGCAGTGGCCAATCAAAGCCCGCGGTCGGCCGGATCCGCATCAAGGTTAATCCGTTCCATCCCAAGACGCGCAAGGTGGAGCATCAACTTTCAAGACAGGAGACTCCAGGAGTATCTCAACCTCGACATCTTTCGTCCCCAGCAGCGTCCCTCGTGTGTTGCTGCTTGCCTGGTCACCTAATATTACGACGAGTCCCACACAGACCCCGTTGTTGCGTGGTCCGCTTCCTGGTATCCGCACAGCTTAGCTTCCCCTGAGCTGGGACGCTTGACCTCCGAGTCCGCCGCACCCGATAAAGGTCCGCCGCCTGCGCCGCCCCGACCACTGTTGAAACTATCCCTCCGATTGATTACCATCATGATAGTATAATTCCCCTGGCATCGACGAATTAAGCTATGCGTGATTGATGCCGTCTGCGTAGCTCACCTAGGTAGCTGCGGAGCCTCCTTATTCACAACTCCGAGCCGGACCACCACTCCATCACCAACAACTATATTGCCCGGTAATAGAGTAACCTCGGCGCCAACATGTCTTCCATGCGCGGCTTGGTCCAATTTATTGCCGACCTCCGAAATGCGCGAGCCCGGGAACTAGAAGAGAAGCGGATAAACAAGGAGCTAGCGAACATCCGGCAAAAGTTCAAGGATGGGAATCTAAACGGATATCAGAAGAAGAAATACGTCTGCAAACTGCTGTACGTTTATATTCAGGGCTATGATGTCGATTTCGGACATCTGGAGGCGGTCAATTTGATTTCCGCGAACAAGTACTCCGAGAAGCAGATTGGATATTTGGCTGTGACGCTGTTCCTGCACGAGCAGCACGAGTTGCTGCATTTGGTTGTTAATAGTATTCGGAAGGATTTGCTGGATCATAATGAGTTGAATAACTGTTTGGCTTTGCATGCGGTGGCCAATGTGGGTGGAAGGGAGATGGGGGAGGCCCTGAGTGTTGATGTGCATCGGCTTTTGATATCTCCGTAAGTGCTGGCCATTAACACATAGTTCTAACAGTCCTTGCTTACATTTTTGCTCTATAGGACATCCAAGGCGTTCGTGAAGAAGAAGGCCGCCCTCACACTCTTGCGACTATACCGAAAATTTCCTGGTATCGTCCAGCCAGAATGGGCGGAGCGGATAATTTCCCTCATGGACGACCCGGATATGGGAGTCACACTCTCTGTCACGTCCCTTGTTATGGCTCTCGTGCAGGATAATCCTGACCAATATAAGGGCAGTTACGTCAAAGCCGCCCAGCGGTTGAAGAGAATCGTCGTAGACCATGACATTGCTCCGGATTACATATATTATAAGGTGCCGTGTCCGTGGGTGCAGGTGAAACTTTTAAGACTACTTCAATATTATCCTCCTGCCGGTACGCATGCTCTTTTACAAGTCCATCTTGAACTTCACTGACCTTGTGATTTTTAGATGACAGCCATGTCCGTGACATCATACGGCAGTCTATACAGCAGATAATGCATGCCGCGATGGACATGCCCAAAAACGTACAGCAAAACAATGCGCAAAACGCCGTGCTTTTCGAAGCCATCAACCTCCTCATCCACCTCGATACTGAACATAACCTCATGATGCAAATCTCCTCCCGTCTTGGCAAGTTCATCCAATCTCGGGAGACAAACGTTCGCTACCTTGGCCTGGAAGCCATGACGCATTTCGCCGCAAGAGCGGAAACCCTCGACCCCATCAAAAAACACCAAAACATTATCCTCGGCTCCCTGCGGGATCGGGATATCAGCGTTCGCCGAAAAGGCCTAGATCTTTTGTACAGCATGTGTGATACCTCTAACGCGCGTCCGATTGTAAATGAACTCTTACGATACCTCCAAAGTGCCGATTATTCTATTCGAGAAGAAATGGTGCTCAAGGTTGCTATTCTGACTGAAAAGTATGCCACTGATGCACAGTGGTATATCGATATTTCCCTCAAACTTCTCTCGCTTGCTGGTGACCACGTCAGCGATGAAGTTTGGCAGCGAGTCATCCAGATTGTCACGAACAATGAGGAGCTACAAGCATATGCCGCGCAAAATATTTTGGGGTACATCAAGGGTGATTGCCATGACAGTTTGGTGAAAATTGGTGGCTACATCCTAGGGGAATTCGGGCATCTCATCGCTGATAATAAGGGTTGCAGCCCTATAGAACAGTTTTTGGCTTTGCAAGCAAAGATGGGTTTCTGCTCCGACACGACCCGCGCTTTAATTCTTTCGTCTTTTGTTAAATTTGTCAACCTTTTTCCGGAAATCAAACCCCAGCTGCTCCAGGTTTTCCGTATATACAGCCAATCTCCAGATTCAGAACTCCAGCAGAGAGCTTGCGAGTACCTTTCTCTAGCAACTCTTCCAACGGACGACCTTCTTCGTACTGTGTGCGACGAAATGCCACCCTTCTCAGAGAGAGCGTCGGTATTGCTGTCCAGACTCCATCAGAAGAGTGTCGGGATTAGCGACAAACGGACATGGCTCGTGGGCGGCAAGGATGCTAACGCTGACAAGAAGGAGTTTATCCTAACCCAGCAGACAGGATTGAAGCGTTCTTTTACTACCATTGTGAATGGGTCCTCTAGAGCCAATGGCAAAGCGAAAGCTGCGCTAGGCGCCTCGGGCGATTCGCCCGCCGTGGATCTCCTCGATGATGTTGACGATGTTCCAGCACCAAATCTTGCCAGTGCTGCCCATCTTTCCGCTGACTGGGAGGTCGGGTTTAACAGACTCTACTTCCAAGACGAAGGTGTCCTATTTGAAGACGCGCAAATCCAGGTTGGACTCCGTTCTGAATACCGTGTTCATTTGGGCGTCTGCAAGTTATACTTTACGAACAAGTCTGCATTCCCTATCGGTTCCTTCACTACCACCGTCGACAACCCCTCGCCGGGCTGCATCAAGATCGACACCAAAAATTTGCCCGACCCCGATGTCGCCGCCCTCAGCCAGACGCAACAAACAATCTGCTTCGAAGCTCAAGCACCCTTCTCCAAACCGCCAACGATCCGAATATCCTACCTGGCCGGTGCCCTACAAGCATATACCCTCCAACTTCCAGTCCTCATGCACAAATACATGGATGCCTCAACACTATCAGCTGAAGATTTCTTCAAACGATGGCGACAAATTGGCGGCCCGCCGCTCGAGGCACAGTCTACCTTTGCTGTGCCAGGTGGTAAAGGGCGGACGATAACGGAGACCTTCACGCGGCGGATCGTGGAAGGGTTCCGGTTTAAGATTTTGAACGGGGTGGATCCGAATCCGAAGAATATTGTTGGTTGCGCAGTTTATCAAATGAACAGTGGGAAGACGGGATGTTTGCTGAGGTTGGAGCCGAATTATGATAAAATGGTATGTCATTCCCTTTTTTCGGTATTTTCTTGACCAGAAGGGTCCGTAGGTAGTGTATCTGACTATAAATGCAGATGTACCGGGTCACGATTCGCGCCACCCAGGACACCGTACCACAAACACTGGTGAAGCAGATGGAGGACAGGTTATCCCAGGGCATCGCTGCGGACACCGGCCCTGGCGACTGGGATAGATAGGAGGGTAACGGTTAGTCAAGAAGATGGTCTGCCAAAAATCGAGCAAAGTTTATTTTAATTCATTTGCAGATACCAGCTCGCATAGCGTTTGTTAAGAGCAATTCTCATCATTCTTATCTTCTTCTGCGCCGCCTTTTTTTATTTTGTTGTTCTTTGTTGAATCCATTTCCTTCGATAACCCCTTTGCAATTCATTTTGAGGACTCCGCCCCCGGTTCTTCGTGTTTGCTCCTGGTATAAGGGAACCGCTATAACGGTCATATCTAAACTATATATTTATGTATGTAACATGTATGTACATGACTTCAGATGTAATTAACAGCGCGATAAAAAATTCTTCGATTATTTCCTCCCCAAACAGACTCCCTGAAAATGCAACGCTTCTCATTTTTATCGTAAACCCAACCAACCCCCTATCCAACAGCCAATTCACTCCGTCCATTCAACTACACAACCCTCGCCTGCTCCTTCGGGGGCCTCGTTCCAAAAATCGTACTCCCAACCCTAACCTGATTGCTCCCCATCCTAATCGCGCCCTCAAAGTCCTCACTCATCCCCATACTCAACTCCAACCCCTCCACCCCCAACTCCTTCTCCACAACCCCTCTAACCCCCCTCAGACACTCAAAATCCTCATTCTCATTCTCTACCGTCGTCGCGCGAGACCTCGCAATGGCCCCAATCGTCATGAGCCCCTGCAGCTTCAGTCGCGGACACTCCTCATGCACATACCGACACAGCGTGACCGCCTCGCCGGGCTCGACGCCGGACTTGCTCGCCTCACCAGACGTGTTCACCTGAACAAACACTCTCAATTTCCCCTCATCCCCATCCCCCCCCTCCGCTTCCAGCACATCATTATTACCCTCTTGTTGCGCAGCCATCTCCCTCTCCCTCTCCCCCCACCCCTTCTCCAACAACCCCGCCTTCTTCACACTATCCACGCTCTCAACCGCCCACAACCCCACCACATCCCTCGCCAGCGTCACGCACTTGTTCGACTGCAACCCGCCGATAAAATGCCACTTGATGCGCAGACCTTCCGCCGCGAGCAGCTTGGATTTCTCGAGGAGTTCTTGCAGGTAGTTTTCGCCGAAGTGGAGGGAGGGGTTGTGGTTGTGTAGGATGCGGATGTCGGAGGCGGGTTTGAGTTTTGAGACGGCGACGAGGCGGGGGGGTGTGGGGTTGGTGGTGGTGGTGGTGGATGAGGCGGCGGCGGTGATGCGCGCGGTTACGGAGGAGAGGTTGGAGATGAGGGTGGTTGTGCGGAGGGACATGTCGGAGTCGGAGTCTGTGGGGGGGGTTGAGGTGGGGGGGGCTTGTGGTTGTTCGGCGGATGGCGTGGTCATTGTCTGGTGGGTTTGGGCGGTTGGTTGGAGGGGGTTTGGTGGCTCCGTTGGAGGAGGGATGTTATATACGAGCTGTGTTTATTATTGGGAAATATTGTTGCGATTGAGTTTATTAGATAGGATTGAGGGAGGGGGTTGATGTTTGCTTGATGGATCGGTTACCTCGCCTGTGAGATGTCGGAATAGCCGCGCGGCTAAGTTAACTAGTTAACTACGCGTTTTCCGCTCAAAAAAGGCATCAACCCCTTTTGATATCTTCCGTTTAAAAGGCGGCCGTTGGGGGATAGAACCGATTTCTTTTCATTCGGTTCCAAGGTTTATTTACTTTGGAGTCCAACTTTTCTCTCCTAATGCCACCGACCTTGGATGCAATCACATTTCTCCAAAATATATATCTTGCTTGTGCTTGTCCTTCAGCGAGGAGAAAACCCGCCACATTAGATATATCCCGCAATAAGGTTAGATTTTCGGATATGTTTGGAGGATAGGGCACCAACGTAAAGGGCAGAGCTTCCCCTTTCCCCTGTTAACATCGAGCGTCGGTAGTGTTGAGGGGGTGGGTTGGAAAAGAGGTCTTGTATAGATAGCCCCGTGGCCGCGACCCATGTCCCTTCATCATGAAAAAGGACCTATCAGGAATATAATACAGCGTCTCTGATATGCACGTTGCCGTTATTTTTCTGTCTTGTTTTCGGGACCAATTTTTTTGAAGTGATGTGTTGTTTAGAAGCTGGTTATATATACTGACAATTTTCTATCACTATACCAGTAGGTATAGCATCGTGGCAAAAGGGACGCCGAGCAATATATCTCGTCCCGCAGCCAGACTCATGAAGGTAGAAGAAATATCTCCACCACCCAGTCTACCCCTTTGCATCCGTCATTCAGTCTGCGAATCCCCCTCCTCCTCCCCCTCCTCCTCCCACTCGTACTCCTCAATCCGCCTAATGATCTCCTCCACATCCTTGTAAATCCGCTCCCTGTTCTGCAACCCCTTAAGCTGGCCCCAATTCCTCCTGATCTCCACATACAGCTGATACCAATTGGTCTTATCCCTGGGCAGTTTTATCTGCTCCGGCATCGCCGTCCCTGAAGCGACAATATCAGCCGCAGTAATTTCATTTCTACTCTTGGGGGATCCCTTCATAATCCTTGACAGATCAGCCGCCGTGTTCGTTGTCCAGAATGAAGGGGTGTGGTTGTCGCATTCCCCGTCATCCCAGGCTTCCCATAGCCAGGGCATTTCTTCGCGAACGAGATGGTACCATAGGGATATTGGCAGTTGGCGGAAAGCGCGCGAGGCGA
This sequence comes from Onygenales sp. PD_10, assembly GCA_032988465.1. Lineage (NCBI taxonomy): Eukaryota > Fungi > Ascomycota > Eurotiomycetes > Onygenales > Onygenales sp. PD_10. The sequence continues at coordinate 17,215 of JANTQH010000114.1, forward strand.
GGCGGAGGTTCGCGATGTCGCGGGAGGGGAGTTGGTCGATTATCAGCAAGCGGATCTCCTGCGGCAAGGATTGCAGGGGATCGGTGCGGGAGTGGTATTCTGCTGTTCCCTGCGATTCTTTTGATCCCGTGGTGGGTTGGGATACGGAAAATGCGCTGTTTTGGGAGCTGAAATTGTCTTCGTCATTCTTAATCGCGGAACGCAAGATGGCGGGGAGATTCGGTACATAGAGCGGATTTGCTGCGAGGTATTCTTTTCCTGGTTCATGGCACCACCACTGTTCTTGTCCGGCCTCAACGTCTGGGCCATGGGGGAACTCATTGAAATCTTCATAGGATGATTCTGCGTTACGCCACTCCATGAGGCCGGGTACGTTGACGTGACCAAAATGGAGTTTTGATAAGCGGGAAAAGATGTCAAAGCACCATGGGTGGAAAGGTACGGCATAGTTTTGCTCGTCCTATATCATCAAATAAGTCCCCACATATTTGGGCCGTGTAGAGGAAGGATATAGTTGCGAGCGCAAAGTGGAAGAGCACAGAAAGTGAATACAAGACCTGACGACCCGCCCCATTGTTGGGCTGGCAATGCATTGGAAGTTTAAATGGAAAAATTGACTAGAAAAGGGGGCAAAAGAAATGAACTCACGTCCCATATGATATTATCAGCCCACGGTTGAACAACCCCACCCCTTGTTGGAAACACTTCTGGGCAGTCATCATCGCGTGAAGGCATTTGGTCACAGAGTCCCGAAAGGAAATATTCTCCTGATTGTTCCCAATCTTGAGCAAGCGCATCAAGTTTCTGGGATTCAGATTGGTCCTTATAAACTAAGCACTGTACAGTACAGCAAAATTTCATCTCTTCCAAAGAAATGTTATACCCGCTGTACGCGTTTACTGCTTTACAGCCAGGCCCAGCAATATGTTCGAGGCTGTCGATTTTGTAACCGCCAAGCTCACCTTCGATATTATCAAATGGGTTCTCGTCGCGCGGTATTTGTATGATGATTTCCTTTTCCGGGGCTGCAAGGGGAGCGGATTCGGCCGTTCTGAGAAGATCAAATATATTAGCGACCGACAAGAGAAATTGATGATACCCCTGATTTTCGGCATCCTTCTAGTTGTCGCCTTCGTTCCTAGGCCCTCTTTATCTTTCTCCTCTCCATCGAGCCATTCCATTGGGAATATCATCACCAGACTCATTGGATGCATAAGGCTCATACTCTTCATCATTGTTCTCGTCTTTTTTCGGTCTTTTTCTAACCGCAAGACAACAGCCATTAAGAGCGCAGTCCGGCCAATTCCACTCTTCTTCTTCGTCATATCCGCCGTAGTAATTCCACGAGGCAGAGCGAGGTTCACCAACCCTACGACTCCGAGCAATATTGAAGCTCACTCCACAAAAATGGCAGAGAATCTGAGTTGGTCCGTTAGCGGGCAAAACAGCCGAAACTGAAAGTCGGCCAGCTTGACTAAGACGCACCTCCGAATACCCTGTAATAGTGTGTGTTAGCATAAATGTTTTGCACATACTAGGGGGGAAGACATACCCATTCTGATTTTTTCCCCTGTTCTGACTGCAGGTTGGGATGGGAAATTCTAGGATACTCCTGGGGAAGATGAGGAGATGGCGAGAATTTGAGTGCTGCTGTTAGAGAATCCAGCTCGATCAAAAAGGATCAATCCTTCGAGGCCAGCGGTCCCCAAGTACTAGTATTTATAGCTGCCAACCAACTAGGCAGCAAGGCCGCTATTTAAATAGTTATCAGCCGTTAGCGTCTTCTGCTGGTCAACCATCAAGAACCCACAGCCTCGTTGTATCCACATCCCAATTTTCGTGTCGGCAATCGGGGCTTGACCTCACAGCAGAATAGGGGTCAATTGTGCCTGGACTGCGGCATGTCTTGTATCGGTATAGCCCGTAAGTTACTGTATTTAATACCATCGTATCAAAAACACGTGCCTGGCTTTATCTTGACTTCAACTTCAACTTCAACTTCAACTTCACAAAAAGCAGCACGGTTCTCGCTTTATTCCTGCGCGTCATCAAGGGCAATTCCTCTGGAGCGGATGATTGGCTGTGCTTGATTTTGGCCCGCAGACGTTTGATATGGCTGGCCCATGCCATCTCGGCTGAGGATGCTGGCATTTTCCGCCAATGCTAGCAGCCTTTTCGAGCCCTGAAGACCAGAACGCCAGTGGTTAAAGTTAACTAACTACACCCATGTCAGGGCGGCGGCCACTTACCATTCATAGGATCTCCTGGCATTGACTTGCTGCCAGCTGGCTTGGGGCGGTTCGGCCCAGCGTGTTCGTTCGTTGGCTCGATGAACTCCCCAGACCGCGCCAAGGTCCAACCAAAACAGCACGCAACCATCCACCGGGCATCATCCCACTTGTCGTCATCCTGCATTCCCCGTGCGGTGTTCTGCGAGTGAGCTTGCGGGACGAAAAACCCGTTATCAACTCAGCAAACGGGGCATTCCTAGTGGCGAAGAACAGCAAGAAAGTTTCTTCTGCTCGCCTTATCTCGCAAACTCGGAGAAGTCCCTGATGCTTGGTTGACCCCTCTCACAAATTCTACGGACTTGCTCCTAGCCGTGACTCGGCCTTTCCGTGTTCTCCCACCCTATTTCTCTCGTTTGCGTCATCTTCTCTTGTCACAGCCGTCGCCGGTGGAACACGGTTGTCTTGAAACCGATCACTCGGTCGCTCTATATCTATCAACTTCCTTGTACCAGGACGAAACTGTGAAACGGGACATCCCACTCCGGCTTGTCGAACGGCCGACGATATCCTCTTTTGCTACATTGTTGTTCTGGTTTTTGCCGTGATATCACCTGCAAATTGCCTAGCCATGTATTCCTTATTATAGATTCTGTGTTTGATATTGGGTTCGTTTCTTTCCCCTCCCCTGTCTTATTATATCTATTTCTTTTACCTTTAGCACATATCGATTTTCTTCTCCTTGTTCTGCATATAATCCACTATCGAGTGTGTCTCATCGTTGCCGGAAGCGTCTTGACCTCTGCAGCTCAACTGCCTGGCACCCTTCAACATGGAATCCGCTTCGAAACCACCTCGCGTCTGCCCCTTAAAGAATGATAGTTCCACCACTGCCGCGTCCAGCGATGTATCAAAGCATTCGCACAGTACTGCTCAAACTACTCACAGCCAATATGATACCTTGAACTATGAGGCAAAGGGCAACTCCTACAGAGTTGATGGGAGAGAATCAACAGATACCTATGCATCGACGGTATTGTCAGAGGAGGACATAAGCAACGAGCCAGACATCGAAGTGGTTGAGGAAAGATATGAGGACTACCCTTCAGATGCGATCCCGTCGTCTCCGCCGAGCTTTGGGGAGCTGTTTCCTTCCACAAGGCGACTGCTCATCAAGCATGACGATAGCACTGTTGATGGGAACTTGAACTTACGAATAGATACTCTTGTTTCCGAACCCGGGGGGCGCCAGTGTGAGATTATTCTCTTCCACCTTCGCATGTACGATTTGCGCAACAGGAAATTTTCCCTTCGTCGGTATTGTCGGGAGTCGGGGAGAGAGGTCTGTCATTCAGCAAGAAAGTATTATCTTCCTACCGCTGAGAAACTACCATCCTTGCAACGGCCCTTGAGCAATGCTCTTTCCACTCTTCGATCGAAATCGGACGCGAGCCACCCTAGGGTGGGTGGCTTATGGAGGCCAGACTCGGGATACAAATCGGAGACAGAAGAGAAAGGGGGGCCCGTAGAAAGGATGGCTACCATAGAGGCTCTTTCGGGGACCCAAAGTCTAGAGCCAACGAACACTATCCAGCTCGAGTTTTCCAACTATGCCCATGTCGATGTCAAACGGCGCGGGTCAAAAGGGTCGAAGCATTACGACTTTGAATACTGGAGTTCAAAATATCAGTGGAAGAGAACCATTCGAAGGGACGGAGATACCCGGGAAATCTCATACCACCTCTTTCATGGCGCCAAGTCAAAGCCTGTTGCACAGATTTTCCCAGAACCCCTAACTCCGCTCGAAGCCGTCGAAGAACGAAGCAAAGGCGGCTGGGTTGCACCCTGCTCCATGTGGATTAACGACTCTTCGTTATTTGAGAGTATGAAAGATGTTGCGGAGTATGTTACACCGGTACCGCTTCTGAAAGGCGAGCTGTAGATGCTAATATGAACGTTAGTGTCGTCGTTGCTACCGGGCTGATGGCGTTAGTAGACGATAGCATCAAACGCCGATGGCACAAGACCAAGAGCTCACATCCTCACAGTCCTAGGGCCTCATTGTTCATTGACTCCATGTCTTCAACAAATATCATAGATAAGGTTTTTCACCGTCGTGGCTCGACAAGTTCTCGGCGCAACTCACTTCGCCAGATGTTTACACCTAGCTAGAAGCTCGGCTCTCCTCTCCGTCTCTGCGTCTTGCAGCCCTACCTAGTGTAGCCGGTACTTGTACCGCTCTTTACTCGCCGATGTATTTGTTACGAATATACTTTATTTCGTGTCCTTATTGACGTGGAGCTTCTGCCTGGAACCAGTCCATCGCCTCTTTTACCTCGTTTATGATCGGTTGCTGGTTGGTTGGGCACTTTTGGTCATATTGGAGGGTAGTAATTGATGTTCAGCTTGTCTCCGGAAATTCCCATGTTATCTCATGTGTATTCATTTGAACCAGGTTCATGTAGGTGGAGCGGCCCATTTTGTGTATACCGATACTTTCTTGTCATGTCTTATTTAGTCTACGCGCATATTTATACGATCATTGTGCAGGCGGCGTTAACAGGGGGCTTTGACGACAACCATGTGCTCAGCCATAGCAACAAAGCATGAACTACCGGGACCGAAGGAACGGATAGCATTGGGAGGAACGGGCTCATCCGACCGAAACGTGGCTGGAAATTATTTTCTTTTTGTTCAGTTCATGCGATAGTTGGTCTATTTTTGGATATTACTGACCCAGCCGTATATTGGAGTATCATTTTTTTGCTTCTTCTTTTTTGGATATCTAAATGAATATTGAGGGAAATCAATTTTTGATGGCAAGGGTGATTTGACACTATTCGCCGTCGGGAATTCGGGCTTTTACGGGAAGCTCAGCTGTGGTCCATGGATAGTGTCTTCAGATGCAGTCTCCCCTCCTTGGATCCTCAGGCCTATCCGGCTCCCTTTTTGCCTATTTTGAAACTTCAATTGGTATCTCCTACGCCTAGCCTTAGCTCCAACCCCTCCCCACAGTCTAGTCCGCATCCGACTTCTGATTAATTAACTATCTTCTCTCTTTTTTGGAGCCACTCCATCAATCAACGCGCCTTTTACGATTTCTCTGTGGAGGGTTGTGCTGACACCGTAGGCATGAGTGCCCAACCGACACTTGAGCAGGCAAAAGCCAGCCAATCACCGCGGCAAGAAACCCGGAATCATCCTGGAGACCATTGACCAACCTTTCGATTTTCCCAGCTGGTGCCGCGTCGTTTGCTGCACGTCGGCCTTGCTGGAAACCAAAGCAAATCCTATGTTCTCTCGCTTTCTACTTGCTGGCGAGAACTATCCCGAATGTTTACCCCTCCATTCAGGTTGCTCCACTGTTCCTTTTTGTCGCCAGCTTCCATATCCGTCCAGCAATCAATGCTGAGGCAGAGCACCCTGGTAGTTTTCTCCTTTTCCCCAAGTCCTGCCAGCAATCAGCTGGAGGCAAAGGGAAGCTTCATTTTTGGCCACCCTACTTCGGATCTATTTCATGCCTCACCGTTCTTGCGTTGTTCGTGCCTGTTCTCCTTTTCCCTACATTTTTGCATCCTGTTGATGAGCTGGCAAGTCTTTGCTGGGTTCATCCATCGATCTACGGTGCCCAACTGTCTCGTCTAGCAGCCTATCTCGTTTCAATGTAGCACGTCCGATGTCGAGACTATCTATTCAATTCCGAGCCCAAGGAGGGCTGAAATAGCCCCATCTGAAACTATTTCAGGCCTACCCATGCCAACCCAGACCTATATGCAGCTGGAACCATCGCCCCTCCTTTCTCCCCCTCTTGCGCGTGGAGGGGGTGTTTCTCTGACTTGTCCATCTACCAATCCGCTTTCAAAACCCCACGTCTGTTACTTCCCTCTTTTGGGAGAGCTGCTTTCGTCTCTCTGACTAGGGGTCATCTTCAGCCACCCAGTTCCTGGAGTGTTACGGGGATCTAATGGAAGCGCGGCGGGCCGTTCCATCAGCCTCTTCTCCCAGGATCAATAGAGTCTCTCCATGTCACGGTTCTAGCTGGCGCTTGACGAGAGCCAGAGTGTGGGAATAATGTGGAAGCTAACTGACTGGCATACCCGTCACCTTGACTTAATCCTGCATAAGTCTATTCCATCCAGACTGCTGATTAGGCCGCATCATGGACTTGCAGTAACGATGTGAGCTTCCTATACCAATGTCATGGATGTGGTTCTGTCCCCATCTGCCTGTATGCCCTGTTTCCACTTTATAATATGATCTACAATTCTCCTAGTTCCTGGAGGTTTTTTTTTTCTCCCTCCATCGATCACAAAGAAGGCCTTAATTCCCCGCTTACAAAATTACTCTCATTCCCTCGAAACTAAAACAACAAAAAACTACTCACTCCTCCCTAGGTGGCATGGTGCTATCTCTGACCTTTGTTATATACTAGTGGCTTTGCATAGTAGCTCTCCACCGGTTGATATCCCTGCACATCATTATCCTCCCGATCGTTTCCTCCTTTCTTCAACAAAACACCCAATTTAATATGTCGAACGTTGCCGCCCCTACAGCCTATACGGGTCACCCGCGGGTTGGATGGCAGGAGAAGCTTCAAGGTTCGATATATCCTTCTCGAAGGCGAACCCCCCACCCGCACATAAATGGACAAGGCACTAAATTTCACAAAGATTGTTGCAGGAAGGCCAATCTCCCAAACCCAGTTTACGCCAGGTATTCAGACCGCAGAGGTAACCCTCCCTTTCCGTTCTTTTTAGCCCTATATTTTCTACAACGCTGTGAACCCCCTACTTCGTGACTACTACATGTCACAAACATTTTGTCCGATACCCCCAACTCCAATCGCCCCCCCGCCTTCACAAAAGAATATGCCAAGGATCACAAAAAGGGGGGATAAACAGACATTGCCCTCCCAATAATGCAGTTCAGCTTACAATTAACCGCTAACAATATTTCCTTGCATCTTTCACTCCCACAGGCGGACGCACAGCATGGGGTTGCCAAATCACAATTATAGCCACCGACTTCTACAGCCGCTTTTTCTACGACAGCGACCATAATGCGCGAGAGGACGTAGCAGAGGTCGCTTTCAAGCATATAGTGAGTGGACAACCGCTCACACCGACACCTAAACCGCAACCGGCGGGCAACCAGGCCTATACACAATATAGGCCGTGATTTGATAGTAGTTCATGAAACTATTCACGCCTTTGTTTTGCCGATTGTTTCTTTTTCGAGGGAGCGTTGCAAATCATGGAGATAGGGGTGGAAATGGGATATTTACACCCACCAACCAGCTCGTCATTCGATGCTGGATTTTTGCGGGTTTATTCTTATTTTACATTGTATTCTTTTTCTCTTTCTCTTTCTTTCTGGATTATTTCTCTCTGTCTTTTTGCTCGGGTCACGCTTCTTGTTTCTTATATACGATACCTCAATATTTCTGTTTTTCATTGTTTTATATTCGCGCCGCCCCGTTCCTCCCCCCCTTTTTTTTCGCATCCGATCCACTCTGCCTATTTGGAGCCTAACATGTAACTTTTCTATGTCTAAAATATTGCCATTCTGAATACTTTACATATCATTATGTCTACTATTTTATGAGTTACATTGACTTATCCAAGCGCAAGAAAAAGAGAAAGTCCTCATGAAAGCCACCCTCCATAGGGGGACACATTTCCTTTTGATTTACCATCCACTTTGCAATCCACCTCTTTAACGTTTTCCGCTCTTTTCTCTCACAAAATCTATCGCCCGTCCCTATTCTTTTCGAGTTGACAATGGATTTTTAAAAAAAAAGCATCCCCTACAGCCAACCTTCAATAACCCTCTGATCCCGTTCGCGATTCCGACTCCATCACCTTCAGCGGGTAACTTCCATTCCGCCCGCCCGCCTTATTTTACTCGTCTTCGACACCCGCCCCAATCCAAAAAGAATTTTCATATAGCTGTGAGATCATTGGTTGATTGAGATTCATTGCCTTTTTTCCAGGGATTGTTTTTATTGTCATTATTTCATTTTCATTCCTCATAACTATCCTTCTTCCCGCCCGTTGATATATTTTTTCCTCGTCGGTTTAGGATAATTCTCGTTCTATCCGGTTTATCCATTACGATGCTGTTTTTTCTTATATAACTATCTAAACCCGTTCTCTGTTGATATAGGCTGCTAAAATTCCTGGCTTTTTGCTTCTGGGTTACCTTTTTTTCAATTTCATTGCAATATTTCTCGCCCAAATCGGGGGGTGGGAGTTCCGAGGGGTTGGCCAGCAGCGCCCTATGGATTTTGAACGGAAGATACCTATATTCAAGCAGCTAAAGATTTCAAGACATGGATATATATCTCGCATTAATTGGCATTTGCATATAGGAAAAAAAAAAGAGAGAGGGAAAGAGAGACGTTACACATCAAGCAAGTCCTATATTATCCAAAACCCCTGTCCGAAAGGGCGAGTAGAGACCATCGAACAGATCTAGAACAGCGAAAAAAAAAAAAAAAAAAAAAAGAAAAGAAAAAAAAGTAGCTTCCTTCCTATATAATATCCCGGACAACAAAATATCCAACACAACACGTCATGACATCTACAGCCATCTGTCCAATATCTCCAAATCCAAACACAGAAAATACCAACAAACAATAGAACACCATAGACAGCTAATGCGCACGTCATACACACACACAGCTGTATTACAACATGTCGACCGCTTCCCGTAATTCTTCCCGCATTGAAATAGCTGACCTAACCGCGTCCAACGACAAACACCCCAAAGAATCAGGACCCAAACACTCGGCTCGGAAGTGAGCGCGTAATAAGTGTAACACAATTTCTCTGCATGAACCCACAGTTCGTAGTAAAGCATTTCGCAGTCCTCCCGCATTTCGTGCAGACGTGGGCAGACGTGTTGATGGGTCCCAATTCCTTGGTTTTTGGGGTGTGGTATTAGGGAGGATATGAGGAATGTGGGAAATATCGCATGTGTCGTAGGTCATTGAACACCGGTTCCGCCGGGTAGGTCGGAGTCGTGGACCAGCCATGCAGGTGTCGATGAAGTGAGCGTATCCAGATGAGCCTTTTCTTTTCTTTTTCTTTGTGGCCGTCAGATTTCTTCTAGAGGTGATTCCTGATCCCGGCAATTGGAAGAAGGAAGCGATTGGCTTGTGGGCGGTTATTGCCACTTCTCTCTTATTCTCCCCGGAATCCTTTCTTCTAGATTCTGAAAACCAGTTCAGCCTCCATTGATCTTTCGACTCAACCAATAATATCTCGTGCTGGGTTTTCATCTTCCCGTTTTTCGCAATTCAACCCGCGCTGGAAACCTGCCTCCCCGCTTGTTGAGGCCGGTAATCATCCAACTCTATTCTCGTGATATACTGGCCCGGGATAACCACCAGACCAATGTACCGGCTGGTCATATTCGCCCTTACGACGTTCTTTGCCGTGGAATCTGCTTCTTCGGCGGAGTTCGCGGGGTTATCATCATTATTCGTGGGGAGAGGGATGGAGGTGGGATAGCGGTATTCCTGTGTACCGGAGAGGATTATGTTTCGGTCCTATTATTTGTTAGTTATTGGTACGGAATTTATCCCTATTTGCGAGGGTATCGCTTGGTTAGAATACTAAATATGGGGGGGGGGCTCACGTTGTCTGTGCATTTAAATGTGCCCGCAAATAGTCTGGTGTCCGTAGTATGAATGTGGAGGGTTTTGCCGAGGAGGGATTGGAGATATTCAACAGCTTTGAAGTTCTCCATGGTGTTGGGGCTGCCTGGAGGAGGAATTGGACCTGGTGGGTTTCATCTGCAAGCTGGAGGGGAAATGTTGGCGTTGGCTATCCCGAGATCGGCGGAAAAGGAGGAGTTGGACAACTAGCCGCGCGCTTGAGTCATGTGATCATGATGCTTTAAGGTTAGATCCCCGTTCAACTTCAACGTCAACACAAAAATCTCCCAACTGCTGAAAATATGCTGCAGAACACATTCTCTTTGAAATATTTGATTTAGAACTTATTCCGCCCGTCGCCTGCGTCTCACGAACAATGGCAACATATATCTGCCTCTCACTACTAGTAGTAGTACCTACTAGTAGGACCTGGCGGTAGCATCAGTCTCCTTGATTTCTGTATCTCATTTTGTTCAAGTTATGAGCAGTTGCAAGGAACTTGCAAACTCATATTTGAGTAGTCAAGTTGGTCACTGGCATCCTCTTTCTGTACTTTCACATTTGAGCTTCTAGTCTTCTAGACTAACCGGGGATATCTACTAGTTCGGATGTTGGCGTCTCTCTCTGGAGATAGACATTGAGCACTCTGTTCGGCCGGATAGTGGGACAATTGCCTACGTTTAGAAGTGACAAGAATGAGGAAGAGAAAAGGAAATATCATGTCTGCTCCCTTCATTCCTGTCAGGGCAAATGAAATGTGATATCATTAGCTGAGGTACGCCATCCGCGAATTTTGCCATACCATTCTACGAGCACCTCGTCGGCTCGACCTCTAATCATGGAGTCAGAGACACTGACGGTGTTTACCCCCTTTAAGGATGAAAGTCCGCGGGGCTGGGGATATCACAGTTCATTCCAAAATGGTGGAATTCCATTTGGGATCATCCATAGCTGCATCCATAATTTGGCTGATTGCGTGACTGAGATGTAATATTTCGGATATTCACTCTGACAGCTCCGAACCTACTCGAGACCATGGCACAGCTAGGACGTCAAGTGAATACCTACCCCTCATTTCTATGTCCTACGCTTTTCAGGATTATGAATAATTGGGCTTACGCGTACGTGATAACCGCATTCACTTTACGCGTTGACGCGCCCCATTCCCCTTTGAAGAGCTAGCCGCTCACGAAGTCCTCAACTCAACACCGCACACGAGTAACACAACACTCCGGATTCGAATCCATTCCTTTCGTCTCATACCACTACCGTCTTTCTCTGGGCATCTTTCGTCTGATATTTGATATAGCTGGTCAGCTCTCTCTGTGTACCTCCGTACTTGACGTCCGTCAGCCATGGCTTCTGAGGTGTATCCGCCGTTCCTCGATTTCTGGAATATACCAAACCGTCGCCATAAGTGGTGTCATATTGAGCGTGAGGTCCTAGCTGTTTTGAGGCGATTCTACACCCTCACAACGACCCAAGAGACGAAAATCTTCAACCACATGTTTGCCGAACAGCTTAAGCTTGAGGGCTATAAGGATGGGCTTCGACGATCATCCATTAGGTGCCAGATCTATGACCTGGAAAGACTCGAGCACCCAGTCTGGCTGTCTGTCCATTCTACCCCCCTAGAAGACATGAATGACGAGTACGATTCCGCCAGACATTTTATCAAGCTTGCTGCCGACGAGCTGGGTATCGATTTACGTCGACGGATGGATACCAGCAGTGCCGTGCAACAGCAGCATCATCTCTATCCAGGTTTCCTGAAGCTACGATCATTTTTCGATATTGAAGCTCCCGAACACGAAACAACTCCATCGTCAGAAGTGCCAGATACCAACTTTGATTTCACAACCATTACCACCTCGACCCTTGAATCACCTACAAGATCATCGACGAACGTTGGCATCCCAAACCCTGAACCAGCTGCCAGACCCTCTCCCCGATCCAGCTACAAACCTCAAATAGTTTATAGATTTTATAACGCAGACTCCAGCGGGGTTAATACCCCAACCTATTTCTCTGCCGCGCTCTGGGCCTCTGGGCCTTCACACATTCCTCATCCCTGCCTCGTTGATGAACGGATCCTTGCATCAACGGCAAAAACCCACCTTTCACGATATAATATTAAGTCACCATTCATATCAACCTTTGAGACTCCTCTGCCAGCAGTGCACCGAATGTTGACAAAGGGAAACAATGCTTCATTTGCAGTTATTGACTTATCTATGCTGGACCAAAGTAAGATCTTTTCTGCACGTGCCATTCTGAAGAAGGATCCACTTGGTGAGGATATTACACATGGGTGTGGGTATGATGGACGTTCAGATTGGTTGATCTGGGGGGATATCCCAGAATCATGCATTATCTGTACCATTCCTGAAGAGAAGTTCCGGCACATCACATCAATGAATGAGGATATCTCCTGCCTCCTCCAAGTTGAAGATATTCAGTCATTCAAGGTCAATCGCTGGGGATTGAAACAGCGTCTTTCGTCAAGTCCAACAGAAATTGAATATGCTAGTGGTGAGGTGGTTGGGAAATTTCTAAGACTGGCTGGGCTCCCAGAAGAATATGGAGATGTGGTGGCTGGTCGGATATGCCAAGCATGGAAGTTCTGCTGGACAAATGAACTGGGATATAAGCGATACCTCATGGGCGTCCACGCTGCTTATGACCAGGGTACTTCAATTACGCCACATGTTGACGACGATAGCGACGATGATAGCGACGATGGTAGCGACGATGAAATCAATGCTGAGCCTGACAATGACGACGATGCCACTAGGAGCTATGAGGGGTGCATTGAAAGCTGTGATGATATCGAACAGGATAATGGAGGTTATGACGATACCTACAATCAGACACAAGACTACTACTATGATGATGGTCAGGATGGATTCCTGGCAAGATTGGGCGAAGAGCTCCGGCAGACCGCCGCCGAAGCCGAAGCCGATTCCGAGCTGGATGATGTTGAAGATGACGACGACGACGACGATGGTGATGAAAGGACACACACTCCCTCACACATGCCGCGACCGTTGGAACCCGGGCACATCCTGGGTCATGATGAGGATGGGAACTGGGAAATGGTTCATATAATGGACAACGGGGCTGCGGTCAGGATATTTGAAGTCGACCGTTCTAGGGTGAATCAGGCGATGGGATGGTGATTATTTAGCTCTTTCCCCTGAGGCCAACATCTGAAATCATCCGACTTGCTCCTATCCGACGAGTCCCTTACCCGCCTATAGACTTCGAGAAATCACGGTATACTATGATGTTTGCAGCGGGTGTCGAGGCCTTTTGTTTGCTGTTTTAATGTGACTTTGTGAATTGCGTTGTTCGAGATGAGGGAAGGGCAAAAGGAAAATAAGAGAAGGGAGGCAAGGTGATCTGTTCTTTGTTAATTGTTGTCCATGTTATACCCTGCTGGTCAGTCAGTTGTTAAGTTGTCTGTATAATAATCTATTCTCACAGAGTCAGTGGTAAAGCTGTGCTTTCGCCCAAACTTCGTTCGCATGTCGATCCCCACGCATGTCACTAAAGTTAATGAGTGCTAGATAGTTATTTGAAATTTCATATGGCATTTGACAGCTAAACTCCTTACTTTAGTAATGGAATAAAATAATCCTTCCATTCAAAGGAAAAGACAAAAAAAACGAAAAAAGAACAAAAATATGGCACAAGCCGCCCCTCGAAAAAAAGATTTTGAATCAAAGACGTCGTTTGATTCAAGGTTTGCCCCAGATATTTGTTTCGGGGAAAAAAGAAATCGTCTTGGGAGCCGTTCTTTTTCATTTCGGTGTGCTTGTCTTTTTTCTATTTTTTTTTATTCCATACCATTTCCAGGCAGGCCGCGTCGCTTGCCCGTCGTACACAAACCCCCCTTCCCCCCACTCCCATTCTCACGACCCAACCCCGAAACCCCCGAGTCAACGACACGTCTAGAACTTGCTGAACTGCTTCACGGCCTTACCGGTGCGGGGAAGGACGCGGAGGACGTTGAATCGGACCTAGATGAGAAAGCCGTTGTTAGCGCAAGTTTCCCATAGATAGTCAATATTCCAAAAAACCCTCTTCAAGATATCATAATGGCCGCGAACACAGTCCATTCAAATCCCGGCATGGCCAAATTCTGAGTATTTGCTGGGTTCGAAAATTTGCCATCCCGAACCACACCACGACTAAGATATCAAGCGGGGAAAATTTTAGATCCAACACGTACAGTCTTGCTGAGAGGTCGGCACTGTCCAACGGTAACCTGATCGCCCTCCTCGAGACGGAAAGCGGGGGAGACGTGGGCGGCAATGTTCTTGTGTCTCTTCTCATATCGGGAGTACTTGGGGATGTAGTGGAGGTATTCGCGGCGGATGATGATGGTGCGGTGCATCTTGGTCGAGACGACGGTGCCGGTCAGGATACGGCCACGGATCGAGACGAGGCCGGTGAAGGGGCACTTCTTATCTGTGGTTTTTTATCATTCGAGTTAGAGATGTTGTTCGTATGGATTATAGCTGAAACTAGCGGGTTCACATTGAGGCGCGGAAAACAGCATTTTGTCCAGTTATTCGGTTCAAAATAAACCGGCATATCTGCAAAACCCTGCAATCCCATCGCAACGCAGCTCTGCCCGCCAGAAACGAAATCTCAAGGCGCCCTGTCCGCGGCTGGCGCTGGATATCAGAATGCAGCGGGAACTGGCTCCGTACCGATATAGCTTCCCTCAATGGCGCCCTTGGGGGTGCGGAATCCCAGGCCAACGTCCTTGTACCATCTCCGGCCTCCCTTTCCGACTCTCTTGCTCTTGGACTTGGACTTGGAGTTCAAGAAGATGTGCGGCTGCTTCTGGAAAGCGCGTTCCGACTGGACGGTCAACTCGGTCGCCATGCTTGCGAAAGATCAAAATCCGACACTGACTCGCGGGGGGTGCTCGAGGTGGATGGATTTTTCGCGGGGGGGTGTCGTGGGTGGTCGATGGCGATGTCGTCGTCGATATTGAAGTTTTGTGCGGTGTGAAGTTCTCGAATTGAATGTGGGAGCGCGGGAACGACGCTAGGCCGCGCCGGGCCTAGCGCGGCTCGGCTAGGGCTTTTTGGTTTGTTTACGCGCTAGGCCCGATGCGGAGCTGTCCTCCACGCGCCGACGACATGTTGACCTCGACAACGTCAACCCTCCGCATCGCCCTTTTATACCGCTGTGTATGCGCAATGTCGGGCGCCAATATACACGATTGCCACTGCTAGAAGTGGAATTCCGCCTTCCTCGGACCACACAGCCCCCGCCCTCCCACAATGGCCCCCCCAATGCCCGAGTCCGCGGGGTCCGCCCGCGTTCGATCCCGCCGGTCTTTCGCCCAGATGCCCCGGCCAGGTATTGGATCCGGCATTGATAAAGAGAATATGACGGCGGACATCAGCGCGATTAATGACCAGAGAGCTGCGCCCCAGAAACCCGCCGGAAGGGATAAGAAGCTGCGCAGCAAAAGTCTGGGACCCGGCGGCTTGGATGCCCTACACAATGGCCATGGCAATGGCAATAGACGAAAGGTACGCCGGTTTATGTTGCTTTATTCGCTACTGCTCGCGGTTTTGAAGACTAAATCTCCTTTTAGTCAACTGCGCAATTCCCTCTCAAATCTATCCTTAAACCTACGGTACCCGTCTCTCCTCTGAGAAATATTCCATCCTTCGAAGAGACCCGCAGGCGAACCCCAGCCCGAAGCCCCCAGCGCAGCTCAAGACCCCGCCAATCCAATAACCCAAATCGCGCTGACGATCCACTTGATGACTCGTCTACGCCCCCCACTGCCACCGTTGTTGGGACTGATAATCTGGCCAACCCATTTGACGGTTTCAACCCCTCGTCTGTGATACGCAATGCCACAGTAGCCCTCCGCACGGAGGAGGAACAGCAAGCCGCTGCGAGGGAGAGGGAGGAAAAAGACCAGCGGGAGCGCGAGAAACAAGCTATTTTAGACCATCGAGCAGCAAGGCGAAAATCCATGGGTAGGTTTTGAAGACCCGATGTTGTGTTAAGTCGCATGGAACTAACAATGTTAAAGCAAACCGCCGGGTATCGTTCGCTCCTGAAGCTACACTTCACACATGGAATGTAGTTGAATTAGCCGAGGATTCGACGGCGTCTTCCGCTTCTACCAATTCGACCAGACGAGCCTCTACTTTAACCGCGGATCAATCGGCTCACCCCTCTACCCATGCCGACGCCACTGATCCTTCGTCTGAGCAAGTTGACTATCCCACCCTCCCTGCAGCCCCTGACCAGCAAACGAAGTCGGATCGAAACTCTTCGGCCTCCCGGAGAGATTCATTTAGTCCAGACCCCGCAGAGACGTTCTCCTCGAGTCCATTTAGCGGGAGCTCAGCAGCGGGAAGTGATGATACTGGAGTAGCAAGTCTAGGTGCTGTCAATGAAGATGATCAAACGGATTCTGACAGCGACGATGATGGCGCAACAGTTATGAGCATAGAAAATATGACGGAACGATCTATATCCTCACCCCATTCGGATGCCTCAAGCACGAGCTCTAGCACAAGACTTGAGCGATCCTTGCGACAGGCTGCTAAAGAGGCTGGAACTAAAGGGATTGACTTTGATGAGAATGGCGACCTATCTATGGAATTCGCGAATCATGAAATCGCCGGGGCTTTCCAACCTTGGGTGAAGAAAACGGACAAAGTCGATTTCGATCTGGATGATTTAAGCGCTCGACAGGACCAGGAGAACTTAAATCCACTTGCGCAACCTCTATCAGAGTATCGACCGAGTAGTAGACAATCCTATGTTAACTATGATGAGAGCGATGCAGACATGAGTATGGAAATAACTAGAGCGATGGGAGGGATTATCCGGCAAGAACAAGATAGTCCATCTCCATCAAAACCTCGTCGCAAGTCCGTGGCCCCAAACGAGAGCCGCCGAAATTCACTACGCCGATTGTCGACAGAGGAAACTACAAACCTTGGAGACCAGACAATGGAGTTCACGAATGTGGTTGGTGGCATTGCACAAAATTTGTCTCCTTCCAGAGATTTCTCTGAAGATAGCGGCGCGGAAGAGAATGAAGAGATGACTATGGAGTTTACCTCAGTTTTGGGAGGTATTCAAAAGGCGAATATCCAGCGGGATCCCTCTGAAGAGTATGAGCAACAAGCCGAGGAACCTATCGAGTATGAACCCGAAGTTTTCGACCAAGAAGCCGACGATGAAGATATGGAGATGACTGGCGCATTGGGCGGTATCCTTCCCCCAATAGAAGAGCAAACAGAACCCGAAGATAATGATGAAACCATGGGTATGGAGATGACGAATGCTCTGGGCAAGATTTTACCGCCTCAGTTCAATTTCAATAACAGATGGCAAGGGAAAGCCTTGATGGAACTGGAGACTGATGCTGGGCAGCTAGCTAGTTCGCCATTCCAAGAAAATATCGTGGCCTCCCCTCCAAAAAGTATTGGCAGTCAACAAAAAGCCATGGAGACCGAATCTACTAGCCCCACCATCGAGGGTGTGAAACGCAGGCAGGACCGAAGAAGCGTGGGTGCAAGGGAGTCTACTACTCCTAGAGGTGACTCTCGTCAATCGTCCCCTGTAAGATCGCCATCAAAGTCGCCAGTGAAAAAACCATCTACACCATCGAAACAGAGAACACCACCAGGAGCTAGACCTTCGACGCCAGGAAAAACACCACCGTCGGCCAATGTCGCATTCCGCAGCGCCTCCCCGAAAAAATTGTTCAAACCCGAACTTCGTCGAGCGTCTGTCCAGAATACACCACCCACAGCCAATAAACTCTTTCACCAGGATGGCCTTACCGGCCAGACGACTCCATCCTTCGTACTTAGACCCAATAGGCGGCCTTCCTCCGGCCTTGGTATTGATAGAGAAGGATTAGGTTCACCCCGTGTAGCAGAAATTCTTGATAGGCGACGTTCCATAGGCGAAGATGCGCAAGATTTCGTACCTCAGGGTCAGCCTACCAGAGGTGTACGATTCGATGATCCTCGAGTCCTCGAGGAAGAAGTTGATAGGGAGCAAGATCAGGAGAAACAAAGGCAATATAACGTGTCTGAAACTCACGCCCAGGGACAGAAAGAGCCGACTCTCAACCTGAGAGAGATGATACAAAGCCTAACTCCTAAAAAGAACAAATTTAAGGGCCGGAAAAGTTTGCATGTTGGTGCAGCGGTAGGACTCCTTGGGAAGCGCCCAGCGGAGTTGGACGAGGACGATGAAGAGGAAGAATACTCCCCGAAACGACTAAGAGGTCGTGAAGGAAGCCCTGTCAAAAATGTCAAACTTCCCGCCCCTCCATCCAAGGATGAAACGGTACGGCGAACGACTCGGGTATCGAGCCACAATGGGCCTGTATCGTCTCCCGTTAAGTTTGGTTCCACAACACCTAAAGGAGCTCCTCGTTTTGGGGACATAGAGATACCCACCAGTGAGCAGTATGATAATCAGAACTCTGCTTCTGGTTCAGCTGCCAACCAAGGCGAGTCTCCAAATCAAGATGAACCAGAGGTCGCACCGCTACAGCTCCAGGAGTTCCTCGACATGACGAATATACATTTCATGGAGTTGACAACGACGAAGCGGAGACATACTTTGGCCCCTGGAAGTGACAAGAAACGTGCTGCGAGCATCGGGAATGAAGCGGCAAAAGGTATCAGCCTGGAAGATTGTGTAGCGGCTGGATTCTGTACAGTACCGATGCTTGAATTATACCAACACGTAAGTGTGTTAGTCGTTCATTCCCTTCCACTAAACTAACGGTTTATAGTCTTGTCGCGAACTGAAGTCCTACATATCAGAAGGCCGCCAAATCATTCGCTCTATCGAGACTGAAACATACGCAGACAACCCTCCACTGTTTCAAGAATATGTTACCGCTCCACCAGATATTCGCCTACTAATGGACAACCAATTCCGCAACGTTAAGACTCATGCGCGACTTTTGAGCAAATCTATGTGGTATGAGTGGCGAATGAAGCTTTTGGAGGGACTCAAAGAAGGGCTTAACCGTCACGTTGAGGAAATGCAGAACGATGAATCTATCCTGTCCAAAAAGGAGGAATTGCTAGACCGTACAGTGCCAGTCTTGGTCGAAAAGCATGCAAAGCTCGAAGTCGAAGCTCGCAACCTACAACAAGCCGCCGAAGAAATGGAAAACAGTGACAAGGAAGAACTTCATAAGGCTCGTGAGAGGTTAGCCGCAGTTGATGCTGAGATTGCTGCAAAGAAGAAGTTACTTGAAGAGTCGCAAAGTGACCTGGAGAACAAAAACAACATAATACAAGCTGGGGCTGAGTTGAAGATGGAGTATTTGGCCCAAATTCGCGAGGCAGAGCGGGTTAGGGAAGAGTGCCGTGGTTGGAGCGTGAAGGAGGTACAGGTTCTGAAAGGTGAGCAGATGCATCCATCACACAATACTTTTATTGCGCTCCTAACAAAAATTAGCTTCCGTTCGCGCGCTAGAAGCCCAAACCGGATGGAGTATCTTATCCGCTTCCTTGAAACCTAGTTCGAAATATGGAGCGGCCTTGAGAATGCGATATCGCGATGAGCTCCAGGTAGACTTTTATCCCGGTGCATTCAATATTAAACGACCCGCATCATCATCTGCAAGACGCTCTTCTCAGCCAAATAAGAATTTGCCAGTTGCCCTCAGCTACGCCCCAAACGCGGCTCAAGGAGCTCACCACACAAATCAAGTTCCCCCTCCCGAAAAGGCTTTGATTCTCCATGCACTGCGCATGCGCACCTCAAATATTTCCCAAGCGGCCATTACCCCCAGGCAGTTCCTTGCCAGCATATCACGAGCATGGGACAAGGCTATCAATGTAGGAAACGAGATACGCGCTCTTGGATACTGCGGGATTACACGCGCGAAAGCCATTGATGTGAAATCCGAACCCGCCTTACTAGAAACGCGCTGCATGGTCCTCGGCTGGTCGACCACCGCCTCCGCTGCAACTACAGCTGAAACCGAAAACGAAACGACAAAACACAAGCGCCGCTCTTGTACGGTCGAAAGCACGAGAGAAAGAGCAAGAATCGATGTCGACTTTATAGTCAAGCCTAGACCGGCGAGTAACGAAACGTACCCCGTCGACATGGATATTGATATCGATATTGATGTTGCCGTCAGCGTCGTCTATGGCTCGGTGAATAATGGCGGGGAAGCGCAGATTGGGGAGTTTTTGGGTAAGATGGTTAATGGGCAGAACACTGCACCCGGGTCTGGAATGCAGCTGGGGGGTGGGGTGTGGCGGGATGCGGTGAGGAAGTTTGAGAGGAGGGTTTTCGTATAGCCTATTGGTGCGGATGCACTGTCCTTTTTTTTTGGCTTGTAACTTGGTTGGGAGGGTTCCGTCGTCAACGAATTTATGAATTGGGTGGACGGTTGGGAGTTCTTTTGAATTTTGGGGTCTTTTCATTTTGCTTTTTTCTATCTACTCTAGATTATCCCTCGGCTTTTCCGATAACTCTCCACCGGCGGACCCGCGGTCAGATGCAGATGGGAGGTTTTGCTTTTTTGCTTTTTACTTTTTGCTTTTTATTATTACCTTTTTTCTTTTCTTTTCTTCTGTTGTTAGCTAATTGTTCTTGGCTGACGTGTGGGTTTTGCTTGTTTTTCTCTATCTTGATATGAGCGTCCATGTGTTCGTAGGGATCTAGGAGTTGTATTTAACTATGTATGGGCTTTTTAAGTTCTGAGAAACTTGGTAACTGGTTAACTTATAAGCGGAGTTGGGATTGGGATCGGGATCGGGATCGGCCCATGCCAGGGTTTTTTTGAAGTTTTCCATGCGGTTTTAAGATTCTCCTGGTAACGGAACTTGTGATAGAGTTTCAACTTTGTCCTGATAGGATTGTAATCAGGTTGGTTGGTCATGGGAGTAACTCTCCAGGTTCTATTTGCATTATCTTGGTTTGGCAGTGTTTTAGACAAGAAATGGAAGCAAATGAAAGCAGTATTCATTATTTTGTTTTTAAGTTATCTATCGCCCCGGTAGAAAATATATTTTTGGCTACAAAACTCAGCAACTTTTTAAGGAAATTAAGCTATCGAATGCATTACAATTAGATGGGAAATTTTCGGGATTAGGCGCGTCAAAATTTGCGCTCCTGGGTCAAGGAAATATAACAATGACAAGGGAAGGAGATCGTAGATAAAATCCGTAGAAAAAAGGGGGATGGGGATGGGGGGCAGACTTTTGAGAAGAAAAGAAAAATAAAACAACGAACTTAACCCATTAATCTTTTTAGCCCTTCAACCCCTCAGCCCCCTCAGGTCCTCGGCATGATCACATCCACCACTCCCCCCGGCCCTCTGCACCGCTAGCCCTCCAGACCTCCACCGGGGCCCATACATAACCTGCACCGCCAAAAGCCCCAACCCGCCCACCAAAATTCCGGCAAGGAGCGTAAACGTCCACCCAGCACCGATTCGATTAATGATTGGAAACACCGCCGCCGCGCCTCCGCCTCCCAATAGACATCGTATCAGATTTAGGGCGGCTGTAGCCGTCGCCCCACGCTCCGGGTACACGTCGACTAGGAACGTGAAGACAACACATTGTATCGATGTCGTTGTCCATCCCAGGATGAACGTGGTGATTATGGGGACGGAGATGTGCACGTGCTTATCCAGCGTCCAGCCAAAGACCAGAATCGATGCGGCCTGCATGCCAGCCCAGAGCCAGGCTGTGCGCAAGCGGGCATGTTCGAGGGGGAAATCTTCGGGAGGGCCGGTGTAGTTGGATTTTATACGGCGGTAGTCGATGTTGAGGAGTTTGCCCGTGGAAGTGGTGCCGAGAATGCAGCCGATGCCGTTGGCGAGGAAGACGAGGCCTAGTTGGCTGTCGGTGAGGTTGTGGTTGTGGTTGAATAGGGGCGAGATGGCGGTTAGAGCCATTTGCCACATTGAGTAGCAGAGGGAGACGAAGAGGAGAGAAAATGTAGTTTCGAGACTGAGCAGGATGCGGGCAGGGCCTAAGGGGGAGAAGGGTTGTTTTCGACTTGGGAGGCTGGGTACGGGGTCCGTTTCCATTTCTAGGGTTGGGCGTGGCGGGGGGTAACGTCTGTGGCGCCTTTGTTGGAAGGAGGCCAAGGGGGATTTAGATATGCCCTCAGTAGGTACAGAACCGTTCCCCACCAGTGAGCGTAAAGTTTCTGGAAGAAGGAGGAAGAGGAAAATAATAAATGCCCCTGAATAGATCGCCAGGAACCAGAAGATCGACCTCCAACCCAACGAGTCGGCGAATAAACCACCGACAATAGGGCCGATAGCCAGCGGGAGCATCTGCCCAGCTTGGAAGTAACCCATATATCCACCTATTTCTTCTCTCGTGGTAATGTCTCCTAAAATGCCGGTGCCAACCACTATGGTACTTGCACTCCCAATGCTCTGGAGACAGCGTAATACCATAAGTTGGGCATAATGGCTTGTCTTTGCAAGGCCAACACACCCAGAAGTGAAAATCAGGAAGCTGGAAATATACGCTATTCGGCGTCCTTGGGAGTCGGAAAATGCACCCCAGAGAATTGGTGCTATGGCTTGGAAAGCGAGGTAGACTGTCACGGATAGGTTGATCAACTCTATGGACACTGATAAATCAGCTGCAATCGTTGGGATGACAGGGAAGTAGATATTAGTGGCGAATCCGGAAAAAGTAGCGGCTATGGAGAGGATGAGGACCGTAAGGTTCTTCATAAGAGGGGATAAAGTGCAATAAGGTTCTGAACCAGGCGTCCCAGTACCCTGGTCATGCTGGGCCATTGGTCTGATCCCATGGGGCATCTGGAAAAAGACAAGGCAGACACGACACCCACCCGTTGGATGCTAACAGAAAAAAAGAATCCAGGGCTTGTTTATTTTTTTATCTCTGGAGAACGCAACATAGCTGGTTTTATATAATGGGCATCGAAGGCTAATCAAGCCTCCACGGTCAGCCATCCTGGAAACAAGAAAGACGAGAGGGGGGTAGGACAACCCCATTCCGAAAGCTGGTAAGTTCCTTCGGTATTTGCCCTGTACACTGAACGCGATACCGGAAGTAATCATTAGCTTGGTAAAGCACTGGGGAAATGAGGAGAGCATAGGTAGCTTCCGGATGCTTGAGATCCATACTCCATCTTTATCACCACGTGTCCCAAGTGGCGAGGTGTTCTGATAGAACATGAGACATTAATCGTTCTTCTCCACCAAAACGCTTCGTAACTGGAGATTTAAACCATTATTTTTCAGGGAGGCAGAGTCCTGCATCCCAACAGCCAATCTGCCAACCCGATGGGACTTATTGTCACCACGTTTTATTGGAAGGGCACGTGGGGTACCCCAATTCGGCGTATTTGCTGCCGGGTTTTGACACTTGCCACACAGGGTGCGAGCTGGTGTGGCTTGACACGGAGAAGTACCTAAGATTCCCAAGGGATAAGTTTTGGGGCTGACCAGCCGCTATGCAATCGGCAGCAGCTTCCCCTTGTAGCGGCCGATCCCAGTGGTACGCAGGCTATTTATTCAATCATGGCGGATCCAGATCGAGGAAGTTCCTAGAAAAACGGCGGCACATATTGCCACTCCAATCAAGTCGACTCGCCCGTTCATGCAGCGGGACTCAAACGGAAATCCAAATAGAAATTGGGGCTCTGGAGTGTGATATTTCCAAGCTTGGGCTGCGAGCGCGATCGGATAGCCGTCGTCGTGGTATTCTCCTGCTGTTTCCGTAATAAACAAGTAAGGTATGCCGGTCTCCAAGACCAAGGTATGCAACGCACGGAACATAACGGCATGACGGCGTCGTAAATTCCCGGCGGGCATACACATGGGTATTGTGCAGCTTCAGCTCTGACAAGACCATGCGAATATCCAGCAGAGCTCAATATGCCATTCGCGATGAAACAGCCATATCGTGAGACCTGCGTAACCTTAGCTCCCCGAGATACCGATAGATTTAGCTCGGGGAGAAAAAGTAGAGGCCCGAGGTCGGGTTTCTACGCGGTCCGTGCGAACGAAAACTTCAGCCCAAGAGAACATTGATGCAATCGGGGAAACCGACTAGCAGAATGTGGCTAATTTTTCTCTTCATTAACCAAGAAATATCCCATACTCCGTAGAGTCATCAAAAAGTGCTACCGGCGCTTATTTGCTCGTAGCCACAATGAGGCGTTCAGCCGAGTCTCCCGCACCATTCATGTTGCGTCCACACTGAAGATCTTGACTTGAGGTGGCCTATCATCAACTGTTCCAATCACCAAGCACGGAATAGTGGCTGGTGCAAAGAGGAGGTGTGGCGGAGTGATGTGATGCTTGGTGTTTGGATTGTGGAATCATTGCCAGTGGACAGCCGCGGGAAAGCTAGGAAAGACTGGGCGGTGAAACGCCAGTAAGCATTGGCAAAACGAGACAATTGCCTGGAGCGACGGTCAGGAAGCGGGTTTATGGCGAAAGAGAGGAGAGATACTGGGGATGTCGAGCAGAGGATGCGGAATGAAGTTGGAGGACGTTGAGCTCAACATCACATGACTCGCTCTAGCCTTCCAAGGGAGGAAAAGAAACTAGGGGGTCGGCAATTGGAACAAGAACCGCATTTCCTCATTGGATGGTAGTTCATTGTGATGAGTGTTCGGGATTTGCCGACAGGGCAAGGCCTACGGAATCTAGATGCATGAAGAACCTAGCTATCTATCTGTGGGGTTTCCTTGTATATGTATATTCAGTTCCTTGGAGAGCTTGTACAGTACTTGATTTCGATAGGAGGTGGCAAAATGTAGACCGCTAGTCAAAGCAATCAATAGGAGTTTCTGGGAACATTAAATAGCTTTTTGAGGGGTGGTAGGAAGATATCCACGGGAAAATAAAAAGCATAAAGAAAGCCACTAGAAAGATAAAAGCATTAAAAGATACCATCGCAGATAATAATATATAAAATAGATCGCCAATATAAACTTCGTCATAAACCTAGGAAAACGAACATAATCGAACTCGAGTCAAACTCCATTACACAAATTCTAACAAGGCAATTAGGATTAGCGGGCAGGGAAAATGTCTAGGGTATTGTCATTAATGTGGGAGGACATCGCGGATGGCGTGGCGGTAGATGCAGGAGGAGTCTTGCCTCCTTGATTGTAATATACTTCTTGACCAATGAGTGGACAATATGTTGTCCACCATTCAGGCCAAATCAGGCTGCGACAGGTTGTTGTCTCTCATCGTCCTGTCCTCTTGCTTCCCCGTTTGTATTCAGGATGTTGTCCTCGTCGTCATATTCGTCGTCTTCTTCGCCCGCTTGATGCTGATGATAATCAGAGTGATGCTGGGCCGGGACCCAGGAGTCACGATCGCCTCTGAGAGGCGCGTCCTGACTAGCCAAGTCTATGCCCTCTCCACGGGCCTTGGAGATGTTATTACGACGCCGTTGGGAAAGAGTGCGGGAGCGAGTAGAGAGTTTGGAGCTCACGGCCGCGTTAGACGAGACCCAGTTCGTCAATGCATCTTCACAGTCTTGAATGATTGCTCGACTGGCATCGTAACCATCGTAAGCATTCCGGGTCTCGCCTGGGGTGACTGGAGTGTCGTCAATAAGCTCAAGGAGGTGTTTGCCATAGCCGGCGATCATGGCCAACTTTTCGCAATGCTCACGCAGAGCGTCAAATTGGTAGGCAAAAGCTGCCTTTACCTTTTCGCGGGTTATATTGGATAGTTGAGCTTCGGCAACGAGCGACTCCGCCTCCGCGCGAACCAATTCTTGTTCCAAGACCACGATTCGAGGGGAATTGGGTTCTTTGTATTTGAGGAGGGCTATTTGGTCCGTGATCTTTTGTTTTCCTAATGCGCAACATCCATTAACATTTGTATCAATAGTACGGCAACTGAAGGATCGGCATACGGTCTCTGCTTGGCTGGACAGAAGCTTCAATGTTGCGAATGCTTTTTATGGTAACGCGATATTGGTCGTATCTATCGACGTATTGATCTTCCAGCTCGCCCATTTCATATATTAAAACTCCTAGCTTATCGGTCACGTCCGAGACGTCATCGTCGCACGCTTCGCCCCAGAAAGAAAGTTGTTGCTGTACTTGAGTTAGTACATCCATTAAGGTATTAAAAATGTCGGCAGAACGTACGGCAACCTCCATCCGCTCCCTGCCAACAAGCTCCATGCTGCGCATAACATTTTTCTCCATCTTCACCAGCTGGGATAGTTTCTTGGATAATTCCGGGCCAAATGCGCCGGCCGTTTGTTTTCTGAAGGCATGTCCTGTAAATTTGTCGACAAATTAGTATCGTTTCCAGGCCTTTGTTCAAACGCCGTCAGGTAATGCAAGACGTAGACCGAGCACATCACAACCCATCCTGCAATTGAACGGGAAAAGGATATGACAAGAGAAAAGAAGAGGTATAAAATATTAACCCACCGAAACTTGTTTTTCCAAACAATCTGTTTGTTTTCGTAGAGGAGGGAGGTGGGGGCGGATTCTCTAGCTGGGACGCTGTCGGGGCGCGCGACTGGCGCATAGAATACGTTCGGTGCATCGTGAAAATAGGTAACCGACAAATAAGCTAGAGCAGGGGCGCCAGGCCGTATATTTCTCAAAGGATGGAGAGTAAGAGGTAGCAGTGAACGAGAGAGTCTCAATACTTCTGCAGGTGTCCAACTCGCAGCTCGCAATGAGGGAGGCTGGGGACGTTGGGTTGCGGCTGACGGCGTGGGTGGGTTGGATCGCGGTTTCGGGTAGCGAGAGTCGGCAAGCGAGGGGATAGGCGACCTATGCTTTTGGCACAGGCATCGGAACAAGATATGGAAATGAGAGGAGGGGTAGACTACTGGTATCGTTGGAGTGACAGCTGGCTGCGAATTGATGAGGACGAAAGCTCCGAGTCGCGAGGTGACGTCGTTGCGGGTCGCTTAGCTTGCCTAATGCGGACAGGAGCTGGACGGCATCAAAGACAGCAACACGAGGCGCAGAGCCGCAGCCGGCGCATGCAAGGTACGGAACTGCTGTATGACATCGGCGATGAATGGGGGGTTGTCAGATGTATTGGCATTCTAGGACTAAACGTGGTGTCTATATATTTACGCAGATATATCGCCGTCTTAACCAACAGGATCGCAGAATGCCGTCAACAAAAGAATATCAAATATGTAGTAGGTATTATATATCATCCAATTCGTAATATCATATCCTCATACTTTGGTCGCCGTCCGTTGTTTCTTAGCAGACTTGCGCCCAGGTTTGTTACCATAATCTTCATCAGATTCATCATGGCCAGCATCTGGTGTTTTGGATCCATTATTCGTCGTCCTTTTCCTCGACGCACGTTTTGAGGGAGCAGCGTCATTGGCGGCGCGGTCTTCTCCCTCATTTTCTTCAGTATGATCACCACCCTTCTGTTTTGTCTGCGCTTGATGTCTCAATCGGTTAAACGCCTTCTCCATCCTGCTCTTCCCGTCAGAACGCCGATGGGGAGCGAATGCCCCTGCCCCCTGTGCACCTTGGAAAAAGTTGGTGATATTCGACTGCGTCCCCTCCTGTTCCCTACGGTTCACATCGCGAATAACCGGAACGAGTACCTCATCTGTTCGCTCTTGACTCCACCCGACTGTAGACATGAGAAATTGACGAAGCGCATTCAGGTCGGGGACACCCCATTGGAAGGCTGAGGGATCAGTATCTACCTCGGGTTCAAGGTAAGCGGTATCAACACGATTGTCCGGAAAGCCCGGAGGGAGAAAAAGTTTAGTGGCATTCTTTTTGAACTTTTTCCGGAAAGCTGAATGGCTGTCTTCCGGGATTTTGGCGCCCATCTGCACCTGGGACCACCAATCTCTGAAATTCTCCAGGGTCGAGAATTCCGTAAGTATTTCGAGTGCTGTGACAGGTCCAACACCAGGTATTCCTTCAGTATAGTCACTGCCGAGTAGATGAGCGAATCGGATAAGCTTTCTGCGGTCCAGATCGTACTCCTTTTCAAGATCACTGCTAAGATAGCACTCGACGAATTTGGCCTGGTTGAACATATTTTTATAGACCCGTGTGCCGCCAAACAGGAATATATCGCTATCGTCTGTCACAACACCATCGACCAAGCCCAAAGAGACCAGCTCTGCGCATTGCGCCTCCGCTTCCATAGGAGCAGTAATGTAGGGCAGTCCAAATAGCCCAAGGAGTTCCTGGCACTCTTGAACCATGATCTGTGAAACTTCATCTGCATCTCGTCGGTCCTTCTTTTGCTGAGCACGCAATTGTTTTAATTCATGGTCATAATCGAAGGCATTTTCGGCCTGGCTTTTGGCGTTGAGAGTCGAAGCAAATCGAGCATGTTCCTCAGCTTCGGTAGCAAGTTGATTCATGAGTTCATCATCTTCAGGGTCCGAGAATTCTGCGGCATCATTCTGAAAATCCATGTCGTCAGGTTCTTGAGGCGGCTTTGGGGCGCTATCTATTTCACGTGGCTGATATGGTGTTGCGGCTGGCTTTGAAATTTCAATGTCTTCGAAGTCTGGTGTGGATGATCGAGTCACGGATTCCTTCGCTGCTCCAACATCTGTTGAAGCTATTGTTTGGCGTTGACGGTCAATATTATCCTCTTCGTCGGAAGCCTCCCAGTCGGATGTTTCTTCAACATCTTCAGCGACAGAGTTAGGTTCGTTCACTTGCTGTTCGTTCTCTACTTTAGGATGCTCCGTCGTTCGATTTCCAGTGGTTGTAGCGGGGTGTACCTCAGGGTCGATGGCGTTAAATACGGACTTTGGTATCGCCTCCACGGGAGGTTCTATAACGGGCTTCTGATCGACTACACCAAAAGTATCGATATCGATGACCTCCTTTTCTTGTGATGGCTCATCGTCCACGTTAATAACTTCCATACGGTTGTGTCTATTGAGGATAGTTTCCTGCCTCGCCGCCCGCGCATAAGGATCGGTGCCATCAAAATTGCTATCGTCCTCTTGGTTTATAAAAAGCTTTCCCCCCATTTTGGTTCCAAACCAGGGAGGTAAGGGCTGAGCTTTCTCTTTACCCTTTGATGTGCCTTTTTCAAAACCACCAGCCTCGTCTTCAATTTCGGAGACGGGCGTCGCCACTTGTCTGTCCGCCGCTTTGCTAATCTTCAACGATTCAAAGGGTAGAGGTCCATCGAAAGGATTCAAAGCTGGGCGGCCGTTACTGGTTGGAGCTTTGGTAATCTTCGACTTGGATAGCGCGGAAAGAAAATTCATGTCTTCATCATCACTCATATCTGACGAATGGTCTCGACCCTCTGCTTCTTTGGTAGGAACGTGGCTTGAGGGAGCTCCAGTGGTGGACCAAGATGGTTTATCTATATCAAACATGTCATCATCGGGAGCCTCTAGTGACATCTGAATTGCTCGGTGGAGGTCTTCATCGTCACTGGGTTCCGGTAGCGCCTGCTCTTCAAAAAGAGCATCGAGGTCCTCCTCGTGGGGGAGAAAGAGAGCATCATCGACATCCGCTTCATCTTGAATCTTCGTATGGGCCAAAGTCTGCTGTTGACGAGACTCATATACCGCCTTTCGTTTGTCCGCGATTTCTTGGGCATGCCGATTAAGGGACCTATCAAAAACACCCTTCTCAAACATGGGTAATTTCGGTAGCCTGTTAAGGCCTTCGATCGGAACGTCTTCGAATTCCTCATCCTCCTCATCCCATTCGTTCTGGTCATCGGAGAGGGCTTGCTTCCCGTATTCCTCGACATCGATTGGTTTATTTCTTTGTCCTTCATCTTTAGTTCCCAAAACGCCCAAGGCCCACCCGCCTTCAACACCATTATTTTTCACCAATACATACTCCTTCCCTCGTTCTCCAGCAATCCTCGTGCTAGCACCTGTCCCGTACAGGGAGTCGTCGTCAGTCATGCCGTTGATATGCATTAACCTCTGTGTTAAGTCGTTGCGCTCCTTCACGCGTTCAATTTGGAATCTAGAGAAAGCCATTCGGTCTGGAAACATGTTGTCCAGCTGTTCTTTAGAAAATCCCATTCGAAGCCTACTCCTTAGCCTCGCCGCGTTCAAAATATTATAACGGTCACTCGAAGGCAGGCTCAAGAAAAATGGGCTGTTGAAATCAATTTTTGAAAAATCATAAAGGTTAATGTCTTCTCCCGAATGGAACTGTCGTGCGTATTCTTCGAGCTCTTCCTGAGACATGATACGGGGATCGTTCGGAGCACCCATCTCAGCTAGGGAAACATCTAATTCTGGAAGGTGATATTGGTCCTGTTTGCGGAACTGGCGGTTCTTTTGCCTCTCTTTTGGGGTCATATGTAGCTCATCCACATATACCAAATTCTCTGGGAGCTCCTCTTCAGGTTCAATATGGGTTGGCCCTGTCTGCTTTCGCCGTTGTGCCTCTTCCTCCGCCTGCCTCTGTATCTGTACAGCCAGTAGTTTCCCAGCTGTTCTCGCAGCATCCTCTCTTCTTCCTTCCCTTCTTTGTTTCCGGGACATAATCGTCTGTCGCTTCAGGGTGGGAGCGCCCCCGTCGAATACGAAAACAGGTTTGATACCGAAGTATAGTAGCTTGCATATTCGCCGGAAAAAGCCAACAATATGCGAATTCCGAAGTGCATTTCCTTCCTTGTCACGGACGGCTTTTAGAAACTGGTATATCCATATTGAGGCGTCAACGGCGAGGCGTTTCCGATTTAATGTCTCGATTTTGATAGGTCTAGCGCAGGGCTTGACCACCGTCCACAAGCCAGTCACACCCATGATGAGCGGACGGCCGACTCCGCGCTATCGTATAGTAATACAGACGGTTGAAGCGCATTTCAGCATGCACCGTTGTCAGGAAGGGATGCCATGCGGGACAGTAGACACCGTTTGACACGGATGTTCGGGCTGCGAGGTTGAAGCTGTCGTTGTCCTGCGCCACCGAGAAACACGACGACGCGAGATCACGTGATTCAATTTAACTTAAAACGGTTAGTGCGATAACTATGACTAAGTTAATCAATCCTTGATACGCCCCTCACCAAAATTATTTGGATTTGAGACCCTTACCCCCCCCGAATGATATTTCTCTAATTGATTTGATTCCTAGCAATTAGTACTTATACTCCCTATATATCATTTTGGAATACCGATGTCATGCGTACTTGAGGTCCGTCAGATCCATGATTCTACGTCGTGAATAACTTGAAATATTACTAACCTTTCTCATAGCATGTGGACGCTTGTCTGCCGGTCACGGCAATTCGAGTGATTGATATCCGTACTAATAGACTCATTCTAGAGGGACACG
The DNA here is from genome assembly GCA_032988465.1 of Onygenales sp. PD_10. Taxonomy (NCBI): domain Eukaryota; kingdom Fungi; phylum Ascomycota; class Eurotiomycetes; order Onygenales; species Onygenales sp. PD_10. The sequence goes on from JANTQH010000114.1 coordinate 48,400, forward strand.
GGCCGTATTTGCACCTGGTTGATGAACCTAGCGGTGTTCTTCTTGATCGCGCCAAAGTGTTTGAGCGAAATGCCGTCCATGGTATCCAGTCTGCGGAAGTAAACCCCACCAGTATCGCTGCGGCAGATGTCAGTTTTCTGATATGGGGTGGTCAGTCCTTTCGGTTGATCAACGTCCAGATACTGGGCAGTGGAAGTGCCTCATTGTCGTTTCTAAGCTACGAAAGCGCGGCCCCTGATTGGATCTTAGATGCAAGCTTTTCTGTCCAGGGGAGCAATGACCAAATACCCAAGGTGCATAGGGCTTGCTTAATTACTGCTCATAATGTTCTCTTCGGATTTAAATTTGGAGACTGCCCCCGAGAAAACCTAGCAAACCTTCAATTGCACCAGATAGGAACAGGATTAAAGTCCGTTCTGTACTCCGCTGATGTTGTGTGGGTATCACCATCGCAGATTCTTGTTGCAGCTGGCACCGTTTTCGGAGAAATAGTTGTCTGGTCATGCTTTGTCTCTACGAAATCTGGCCCGTCGTCCTTTGAAGGCTCCTCCGTTTCTATACATCATCTTTTTACGGGACACGAAGGCTCTATTTTTGGTGTTGATATATCCCCTGAGATTCGATGGCCGGGTGAAGACCGTGCTCAAAGATTCCTAGCAAGCTGCAGCGACGACCGCACAATACGAATCTGGGATATTTCTGACTGCTCATCGTCTAAGGAAAATGGAAAGCTGGACAACTTATCAACCAAAACGACGACACGCTCCACAGGATTCGGGGATATTTTTCGCGGTGATCTAAATATGGATACAGAAGCTTGTGTTGCTAAAGCCTGGGGCCACTCTTCTAGGATTTGGGGTGCATATTTTATACAAAGCTCCATCTCGGATCAAGTGGCGTCCTTCAAGCTCGTATCCCGTGGAGAAGATGCCACTTGCCAACTTTGGGATTTGACGATATTCAATAATTCATCGATAAATTTAAGTCCAGTTTCATCACAAACTTGCACCTTGAAGCACGTTTCGACCCATGCCTATCATACGGGAAAGAATATCTGGTCCATGGCGATACGTACGACCTCGGAATCTGCCGCCATTTATTCTGGAGGGGCTGATGGAAGTATAATAACGTTCAACGTTGACTTAAATCATTCCCCAGGTAATCGGGGTGTGCGGACGGATATTTACGATATATACGACCTTTCACCCTGCCGGCTTGATCCTTCTGGCCAGCCAATTGACCCCCCGACGCGCAAAGCGAAATCGGGCGATAGATTAAATCGTTATGCCTTTGTTTCAAGTACTTCGGTTCTGGCACTCTCCTCACATGGCAAATTGCACGTGGCGCAAATTTCGGGCCCGGAAAGTGCAAATTCCCCTCAAAATGACAAGGAAGACGACCCGTTGATAACATGGGAAACTATTGCCTCTCTCGATTCTCCCGGATCGCAGTTTTCACTGACCGGCCAAGCGGAACTGGGAGTGGCAATTATAGGCGATGTAAAGGGTACGCTGTGGTGGTATAATCACGACTCAAAGGATATTATTACATTAATGCAGCTAGAGAAGAAAGTCACTGGCATATTTTTCGCGGGTTCCCCTGTCGACATGGACGAAGGCACGCAACCATCCACATCGATTGCCTTCGTCACCACCTCCGTTGAAGTAGCAGGCACATATTTGTTTTTAGTCAAGGACAAAAGCTCACCGGAAGAGTTCACAAAAATACAGCTGGAACTCCCGGCCTCCTTCCCGACAACGAGTGCCCTTTACGCCGAGAACAGGTCCCGCCTTATTGTAGGATCAAAAACAGGTCACCTGGCCGTGTTTGATCTGCGAAGAAACATTGATTCCCAACCTCTTGCCCCCATACTCACTGTATTCAACGTACATGATAAAGACTCTATCACTTCCATCACGCGGTTACAGCAGCCCAGCAGCAAGGACGAACAAATCCTCACCACAGGAAGAAATGGATGCTACTGTATCCATACCATTACTACCGCCGACGACCTAACCTCTCCACCAACGTTTCAAACTATTCATAAACTAGCTCTTCATTTTGGTCCATATATCGAAGGGGCTTATTTTGAAAAGGCTACAAAAGACTTGATAATCTTCGGCTTTAGAGGGACGGAGTTTATTGTTTGGAACGAATCCACACAAACCGAACGGGCGGCTATAGAATGCGGAGGGGCACATCGCATCTGGGCATATAATTGTTCCCATTCTGACCCGAACCATGAAAATTTTGTCTGGACTAAAGCATCCGCGTTCCACTTGTTCACTAAGACAATTTTATCACATCGAAGCGTACGGATTGGTGGTCACGGCCGAGAGATTAAGGCAACAGCTATTTCGGAGCGCCCATTCAATATTGGAGGGGAAAATCATAAACTCCTAGCTACAGGAGCTGAGGATACTATGATTCGTATCTCCGTCCTTGATGAAACGAATAACGCTAAGACGTCTGGAACTTTTGACTGTCTTCGGATCTTGAAAAAGCACAACGCAGGTATACAGCACTTACAGTGGTCGCCGTGTGGGAATATTTTGTTTAGCAGCGCAGGCGCTGAAGAATTTTATGTCTGGAGACTCCGATCAATTCCTGGATTTGGAGTGGGAACCGTTTGCGAGGGAGAATGCCCAAAGGGAGAATCAGATTCGGACCTTCGGATCATGAGTTTTGACGTGATCAAGCTGGTCAGCGATGAAGCAGCTGATAATTCGTTTCTTCTTTGCATGGCATATTCCAATTCAACCGTCAAGGTAAGCGTCCATCAAGTCCCCCTGTTCAATGACGTCTGCTTACCAACCCAAAGCTCTTGACATATGCGTCCGCCTCGCCATATGGCACTTTCAGGGTCATAGCAAAAGGTCAATACACGACGAACTGCCCTACGCAGATCAATTTCTGTGAATCAAGCTCTGGGCTGTCACTGATCACCGCTTCCACGGATGGGCATATTGCTACCTGGGATATATCTGAAGCCCTCGATGGCATATTCGCCATCACGGACGACGGTCTGAAATTGCACGGTGCTATCCCTACGGAACCAAGGATAATAACCTGGCAAAACAAGCACTGCATCCATCAGAGCAGTGTCAAAGCAATGGAAATGACGCTCCTCTCCCAGGATGAGCAACTTATAGTCTCTGGCGGAGACGATAACGCCATCTCAATTTCACGTCTAAAAATCGGCTCGGGCTTGGATTCTAGCCCCGACGTCAATTCGTTCTCAACCGTTTCGTTGCCAGAGGCACATGCGTCAGCCATCACCGCTGTTTCAATCGTCGATGAATGCACTTGGGGATTAGAGACGAAGGGGACTGTATCTAGTTTCCTGATCGCGTCTTCCGGGAATGACCAACGGCTTAAGCTTTGGTCAGTAGACGTGGATTCAACGAGACCCGGTGAGGATGGAATTGGCATATCTCAGCTACAGGATGCGTACACTGCAGTTGCGGATATATCTTCAATTGGCACGTTTACAAGACCTGCCGATGTGAAGAATGGTGAAAATGGGCGATTCCAAAATAGGATTGTCCTGGGCGGGGTGGGGGTAGATTTGTGGTCTCTGAATCGAGTATAACATCTGTCGGTATAGAAGCGGGTATCAAAATTCCAAAACGAAAAAAAAAAAGCACTTTATTACTATCCTGTCTTACATTAGAAGAGCCGAATTATCCCGAATTATCCCGTATCATACCTGTGTCCCATAGTAAACATACACTTCCGCAAACTCCTTACAGAAAACTCTTCAATACTTCCCTGGCCCTTCCTTGCCACAGACTTTCTCAAACACATCGAGTGTATGGTTCCACACCTTCTCCCCCCAGCCCTGCGCCTTAAACCCATCAAAAAGTTCCTGATTTTGATTAGCCTTACCCGTCCAATGCAACAAATAAGCACCACTCCCCCTGACACCATCGCTTCCCACCTCTGCATCCTCCGAATCCCCAGCACTTTTCGGCGGATATTGCGAACTTGTAGCTGCATACAAATTCCGTTCCCCACTCTCGCCAAATGGAACAGCCAATGGCGTCACAAGGTACATGAGACCCTTAAAAGCGGCTGACCCAATGGTTCCAAGGCTGCGACCAAGCGAAGTCTTGACGAAGCCTGGGTAGGCGTGGACAAAACTGATGTTCGGGTGGGCGGTGGCTAGGCGATCGAGGGTGAGAGAGTTCATGGTGATTGCATGGGTGGCACAGTTCTGGAGGCTAAAGGTGTTTTTGAGAGCGAGGTCCTCGAGGTTGAGTTTTCCTTCGTGTCCGCCTGAAAGGATGGAGACGACGCGGGAGAAGGCAGGGTTCGAGTTTGCGCCTGCGCTAAGGAGGGGGAGGAGATTGACGATGAAGCGCATGCGGGAGTAATAATGGAGGTTGAATTTTGTGTCGAGGCCTTCGGTTGTTTCTTGGTTTGGGAGTTCAATGTTAGATTCGGAAGATTCTTAACGGGATCTTTTAAAAGAGTGCATATATGTACATGCCTTGTCGCCCTGCCGTTGTTATTATACCCGGCGAGAGGAAGAGGAGGTTAATCTTCTCTTCCTTCTTCTTGATGTCCTCGCATACTTCGTCTACGTTCCTTAGCAACTCCAAGTCGGCCTTCAAGAAATCTATCTTTCCGTCCGGGTTGAGCTTTTTCAACTCCTCAATAATTTGTGATGCCCTTGCCTCGTTGCGTCCAACAAGATACACCCGCGGCCGGTCGGCGTGTCTGACGAATTCTCTTGCTGTAGTTTCTCCTATACCACTGGTTCCACCGACTGTTTGCAAGCGTTAAACAATACGTTAGCTCATGTACTCTCCAATTAGAAGGGATGGAAATAGGGAATTTTTAATTGTTTGAACAGTACCAAAAACAGCAACAAGCCCAGGGCCCAGTTTCTTGAGGTTCAGATTACTGGCCCGAACAGTATCGAGTGAAACCATGTTTGCTTCAAAGATAGGCCAAAAAGATTTGTGATCAAAATCTGTAAATAACAATGGATACTGCGAAATTCCACGGTAATTAGTAAATGTGATTATGTCGTTAAACCTGGTTGGGGAGAGTATTTTTATAGTTGGATATTTTCGTATCTCCGTCTCAAAATCGACATAAAAACTGCTGACGTGGGAAATAGGGGTTGTGCTTAATTTGTATCTCCGAACGGAGGAGTTCGTCCGTCATCTTGTCCTTGATGCCCTAAGCTAGTAGGCAACCAAACAACAGGCAGAATAATTGGTGTCATGAGGGGCGAGCCACGTTAATTTCCGGGAGGAAATATATGCATGCTGCTCATTCGATAGTTAAAAATCGGCAGAACCAGATCCCAAATACTCCGTATAGCTGCCGCCGTCTGGGCTACCAGACCTCTTCGCGCCTGCTTGGCCTGATAGTGTAATAATGAGGGGTGGCTGAAGCAAAAACAACTTTCCAATGCCTAAGCTGGAGCAAGCATCTCCTCAGTTGGTTGTCGTTGAGACTTTGTCGCTTCAATTCGCTTAAACTGCACGTTAGGAAATCAAAATTCAGGGGCTGGGGTTTCTGCAATAAATATCAGAGTCTTTCTGCATTCAGCGTTAATCCCTAGGCGACGGTCCAAGACTTGTTTTAGACCACTGTTAATACTGTCCGAGTGTTCGGTCGGCGCCCTGGAATCCCGCGTTTTTCTTTGTTCGGCAGGATGGGGGCAGGCTTTGCAAACATTCTAACTATGTGCCCCCCCTCCCCTCGACATCCCGCGATCTGCCGGTATACATTCTCTCCGCGATTACGGAATAGTCTCCGCATAAGAAACAGAATGGCCTCCACATTTGGGATCCGTGGTCGACATGGGTGACATTTCTTCTTGCCGTTTTTGGCACGGGCAGATCCTGACAAAATCCGGGTTTAATATTTTCTTGCAGAATATCCGGATTTTGCTTTTCTTAAGTTAATGCGTTATATGCGCAAATAACAGGCCGAACTATGCAGGAAGGGCAATGGAGGGCCCCAAAAAGCAAGAAAGACACTTGATCGAGGCGGGGACCTGCGGTTTAGCGTCCAACGCGTGGTTGATTTGGGGATGCATGAGAATGCCTTGAATTCGGCGGTCCAGATAACTCGTCACTCTCATGCGGACGAATAACTGGTGTGCTTTCACGGTATATCAACCTCATGAGGCCGATTTCTAACTCTGGATAGAAGTAGTTGAGATAAGCTCTGCCAAGACGGGGACGCGAACCGTGGGACAAACACCCGTTTAGGGTTAGCGCTTAGGGTTAGGCCCTATCTCTGCCCTAGTTGCCCCCCCCATAACCACCTGAGAGCCCGGGTCCTCTGATAGACACGATCATTTGCACTGCTAATTCATCTACGTTTTCCCCCTCCTGCGCATGATATTTGATGGCTACTCCAGATTCTTTAGTGTCCTCAGGTCCACCCTCAAGTCCATCTGAAGTGGGGATTCTTCTCAAAACCACAACTAGTACTCATAGTGTGAGAAGCGGTACAGTACGCGCCCCAAGCACCTGCAGAGTAGATCCTCTATTTTTCAGTCATTCAGTTCTGCATCAATGGTCTTTTCATTGTTTCCTTCTCAATAGTGATAATAACTGATCATCCCTATTATTTTCTACACCTATTTTGTATGGTATCTTAGATTTTCATTATCTTGGGCAATCACATGTCAGTAGCTATAAATAGTGGCAAAATCCACCAACTTAGACAAAGGAATCAATCATCTTTCTCCTCATGGATATCTCTAACTACATTCAACCCTCTTATAGTTATGAGCCCAGACTCTTCCACAACATGCTAGACTTCTTATTCACATTGATTATCACTATTTCTACCATCTTCACTCTATATCACAGGTATTTCACTTGAATATCTGATTCTATACAGCCTCCAACTGTCCCTACTACAACAAAAATGTCAACCAAAATCATCCTCAACAATACAAAAGACTGAGATAAATGGTACAAAAACATGTCATTCATCACCTGATCCAACAATTTTGAACCCTATATGAACCTGGTTATGAACCCAGAGCCTGCTCCAGAACACCCTAAACCATACAAATAGGATGAATCTATGAAAGTTGAGGAACAGAACCTAGCAGCACATGAGTACACTCTATTGAAAAAGAACTATAAGGAATATAGAGCAGTAGAGAAGACAGTATCAATATACATCCTTAAGCATATATCTTGAGACATACAGCAATGCCTGGGGGATGAGATAAATCCTTAGGAAATGATTTATCTGCTCAAAGCAGAAAAAGCTCTCACCAACTGCTGAAGGGAAGTTGAACTCAGTAACAACTATATCAAACTCTCCACCAGTCTGAAAAACAAGAATCCTTTTAACTGGGTGAGGCACTGGCAGGTGGCATGAAAGAAAATCATTGAATATAGTATAGAAGATCATAAGAGTGAATATTCTACTATATTCAAGTTCCTTGAAGCTACCATCAAAATCAATGCTAACTGGAGCTAGATCCAGAGATCTAGCATTCTTAAATGTGAAAAAGCTGGAAAAGAGCTGATCTCAGTCAATATTTTGGTGGAGAGATTCCATGATAAACTCTGTACTACTAGCACTAAAGAATCCTATAACCAAATGTCAGCTGCATTCACAACATTTAACAGCATGAAGGCAGGAGGAAAAGACACAGAAAAATCATCAGACTCACAGCAAAACTCAGGAGGTAATTGATCAGATTCCCAGTGATCCAAATGGACATGTGCTTGCAGAGGAAAGCATCCAATTGCCAAATACTTCTATCTCAACCCTATTATTTGCCCAAAAAACTTCATTTTGAATCCTGATACTGAGAAAAAGATCAAATAGATCTTAGAATCAAACAAGAAGGTCAAAAAGATAGCAGAAAAAGCTATAGTAAAGTTCAAAAAGGATAAGGAAGTGGGTGAGGAATCAAATTTAAAGACCCTAGTAACCTCAAAAAATGACACCAATACCACTACTGCTTCTGAGTCTGAATCTGCCAGAGATGTGGGTGAGGCTTTTGATGGTGCATTTGCAACTACCTCAGTTGTTCTTAATAATGATTTTTCTCAGACTGATAACTACCCTCTTAAGAATAGCTTTATATACAATAATGGAGCAAATCAGCATGTTTGTAATAATCACCAACATTTTTGAGATTTTTGCATTGTCAACAAAAAGATGCAGGCTGGAGATACTATAGTCCTGATCCATAGCTACAGCAATGTCCTAGTATGCCTACAGACCCCTCACAGCAAAAAATTATATACACTGCTTGATGTCACCTACATACCTACCTTCTTCATGAATATTACTGCAGCCCCAGCATTTAACTGATAGAATATAGGGATAGATGAATTGAACTGCAAGCTAATTGATAAGGAAGGCAATGTTCAATTCCTACTATAGCATCACTATGAAAAATTCATTCTTGAATATAACCTCCTAGATGGCACTGTCTTTACTACCCAAACACTTCCTCAGCTTCCTATACCAGCAACAATGGCTCTGTAGCATAAACATCTTGGCCACCCCAGTCTGGAAGCTCTTCAACATTTACTCAAATCCATGGTGAGGGCCCACCTTGCTAACAGCATGAAAACTGCTGACTGCACAGCCTGTGCCTTAGGAAAATCTCACCTCCAGATATCTAGGAAACCAATGAATAGAGGTGATAAACCCTTTGAAGTCATTCATTTTGATCTTACCCACATGTCTCTGGCCTACAATGAAGACTACTATCTTGCTTATGTCTACAACCCTCTTACCCACACTTATTAGGCCAAGGTGCTTCCTACAAAAGATCAATGCAGACTGTTTCTCAAAAAATTCATTAATAAAGTTGAAAGACACTATGATTTGAAGGTTTTAATCCTTTATATAGATGGAGAAATGTCACTTACAAAGGCCTTCCTTGAAAAAATCAGGACTTGTGGCATTCACATTGAACCTTCACCTCCCTGCACACCTGAATCTAATGGTGCAGCTGAATGCTCAGGGGGTATGATAACTACCCTAGGCCATATAATTCAAATTGATGTAAATCTTCCTGAAGATCTCTGATCTAAGGTATATAAGACTACTGTCTATCTTCTTAACTGAACACCAGTCTAGCAGCTCAAATAGAAGACTCTAATACAGGCTCTAGCCTTCCATCTCAGCAAACTGACAGATCTTGACCTAAGCCACCTACATGCATATGGATGCCAAGTGTACATCTTTGATAAAACCATCCCAAAGCTCTGAAAACTTGCCCTGCACACTAAAATTGGACATCTAGTTGGATATGTATCAAATAATATTTTCTGTATCTGGCTCCCAAGAGAATGAAAGGTTATAGAGATGTAAGATATAATCTTTAATGAGGATTTCTTTTTTGACCCTGAAGACCTGCTCAAATAGCTTTCTTTAATGTCCCTAATACCAGTAGATTTACTACCACTAACTGACATTCCAAAAAGTGTCAGATTTGATGTTCAGGAATTTGAAAGTTCTGAAGATGAAATCAAAATCTGCACACCTTCTGATGCCTTAATGCCTTCCTCCAAAATGGTCAATATGACTTTAAAAATAATGCCAGAACTAAATTCTCAGGTGTTATTAACCTCAGAACCAACTCCTATACTAATATTAGGTTCCCCTGAATTTATGATACTAATCAGCAGAATCCCTCAGATAGACAATTCAGACACCATACTTGATGATGACACTAATATGGATGACCCATCAGGTTAGTTACTTAAAACTCTTCAGTCAGATGTGTTGTCTCCAAATGAGCCACCTACCACTTCAGCTAGGGAAATACATAGTGAAATATCTACTGACCACATAATCTCAGAACATCAGATTTGAAAAACCAACCCAGAGCAGACCAGTTATATCACTGCACTTGATCATATAGATCAGTCACTGGGATTCTATGAAACATTTACTACAGCCCATATAGATAAACCTCTGCCTCACCCTCTTCATTGTGATAATCTACCTTCTCTGCCCTGTGGTTGGAAGGAGGCCTTACATCACAAATTCAAGGATGAATGATTACATGCTACTCAGGTTAAATATGAAGCTCTACAAGAAAAGAAGTGCTGGAGGCACATTCTGGAATATAAAGCAAAATAAAAACCTCTATCTCTTATGTGGGTTTTTACATACAAATTCAATATGGATGGAATCCTTCTCAAATTCAAGGCCCATATCATTATTTGCAGAAATCTTTGGAAAAATGAAAAAGTAGAGACTAGATCTACAACCCTTGCATTGAAAGTCTTTCACCTTATTATAGCTATTACAGCTGCATTTGATCTAGAGACTCATCAATATGACACAGTAAATACCTTTCTCAATGCCATTCTCATTGATGAGGTCTACATCAAACCACCCCCTAGTTATGAATTTCCCAGATACATGTTGCTCCTCCTCAGGGCTCTATATGGCCTTCTCAAATCTCCCTTACATTGGAATGATGAATTAAAAGTAATGTTATTAAAACTTGGCCTGATGTAAGTCCCTGAAGAGCCCTGTCTTTTTATAGGGCTAGAACTTATAGTCTTCTTCTATATTAATGACATCATTGTCATTTATCATCAACATCATAAAACAGTATTCATCAATTTTGTAGCTCAGTTAATGAACACCTACAAACTCTGCAATATGAGAGAAGTGAAGTGGTTTTTAGGAATTCAAGTCCTTTGTGATTGTGCAGCCCAAAAACTTTAATTATGCCAGAACAGTTATATGGCCAAAATAGCAGCAAAATTCAGGGTTGAATGTTGTAAACCCTATCACACACCTATATCTACCCAACTAGTATATCCTTACTCAGGTTTTCTGTCCTCCCAGAAGATTCATGGCTTTCAGTGCCATATCAGCTCCATTATCTACCCTTCCATAGAAACTCAGCCTGATCTCACCTTCACCACAGGGGTCCTTGCTGACCACATGGTCCACCTGTCTCTATAGCATGATGACCTTGTATATCACATCATTGCTCATGAATATCAAACTCAAAACCTTACTATCAAATATAGTACTCTAACCTCCAAAGATGCTGGCCCAGCATTCTGTATCTATATAGATACTGTATTTGCAGATGATACAACTACCCATTAGAGCACACAAGGCATGATATTCACCCTTTTTGGAGGTGCAATTGATTGGAAGTCTGTCAAACAACAGACTGTAAGTATGTCTTCCACTGAGTCAGAACTTTTGGCCCTATCCACCACTACAAGAGAGGCCTACTGGTGGAGATGTCTCTTTAAACAAATTGGTTTTGATCCAGAATGTGCATTGATTATACAGAATGACAACACCCAGGCAATATGCCTCCTCAAGAAAAAGGCTCCCCAGGTCCTTACAAAACTCCACCATATTGACATTCATGGTCACTGGCTTCATCAAGAAGTCCAACAAGGCCAAATATCTATTGAATGGATAGGTATGAAAAAGATGCCAGCAGACAGCTTCACCAAATCCCTCCCTCATGCTACTCATGAGGAATTCTACTGTCTCATTAATCTCATTAATATAAGCACAAAATTAAGGTAGTTCTTTGCCATTGAATTACCTCTGCTCCACTCTATGATACACCAAATTGAGGTAGTTCTTTGCCATTGAATTACCTCCACTCCACTCAGAAATCTGCTGAGGGGATATGTGAGAAGCAGTACAGTACATGCCCCAAGCACCTGCAGAGTAGATCCTCTATTTTTCAGTCATTCAGTTCTGCATCAATGGTCTTTTCATTGTTTCCTTCTTAATAGTGATAATAACTGATTGTCCCTATTGTTTTCTACACCTATTTTGTATGGTATCTTAGATTTTCATTATCTTGGGCAATCACATGTCAGTAGCTATAAATAGTGGCAAAATCCGCCAACTTAGACAAAGGAATCAATCATCTTTCTCCTCATGGATATCTCTAACTACGTTCAACCCTCTTATACGTAGGCATGCTCTCTGATCCCTGAAACCTCCAACCCTCAGTCTGAGTCCTGGTAGCCGTGCCGCAAACATGGGGCTGGAGAGTGTATCCGTCTGCTACTCCCCGTCATAGTGTATCGAAGGGACCCCATTGTCAATGTGTTTGGTCACTACGCAATCGTGGAGTCAGAATCAAAGGAATAGGGATGGTAAAACTACCAGGTCATTCCTTGCAGGCTCCAAATCTGGTGGGCATAAATCACCTATTCTGTGTAGGTCAATGAAAGTTTCAAGACGTTGTTTATTCTTCCGCAAAGGGAACCGAGACCAGACTTTCCTCCTACCTACCTGAAGAACCTACTACTCACCTCTTTCTCCGAACAAAGATTCCAGGTTTCGTTTAATTCATGCGGGACGGATAATCTTTTGTGGGGAGAAACCCGGCTTGTGATCTTGTTTCCCCTAGTCCGTGATTCCCCTGATTTTCTTGTGCATCTAGCCAATTTAACACTTTGATCTACCTCTGAAGAGACTCCGAACCCTGCAATGGGTATCCTGCGAATCATCTCCTCCTACGGTTGAGAGGACCGATTGCCGAACATTGTTTGCTAGAAACAACCGTCGAATATCTCTGCGTTTCCGAAAGCAAACAATTCCCGAAGTCGTGCTTGTTTCATTTATCCCGTGCCCGTAATTCCCGTATGGACCTGGTCTATATATTTCTGGAGATTAGTATTTAAATACGTTCCTTACCCCGTGTTGACTTCCTCCCGGCCCCTCAGCTTCTACCCTCCTCTCTCTCGCGGACGAAGATAATTTTTTTTGCTCCTACTTCAGCTACAGAGTTATATTCAGTTTCCGCCAGAATGAAACTCAGCGCTCTCCTTGCTGCAGGTGCAGGCACCCTGGCAGTCGCATCGCCTGTGGCACAAAACGTGAAGCGTGCACCAATTTTCCAATGTATGGAGATCATTTTATCCCCCTTTACAAATACTCTTGTTAACAATTGATATGCAGGGTTTGGTGCCAATGAAGCCGGTGCGGAATTTGGCGAAAAAAACCTTCCGGGTGAACTTGTCAGTTTGTCCTAGTTTCCTGGACTCCGCCAAAAGTGCTAACTCTCTCAGGGCACGGACTATATCTGGCCAGACACAGCGGCTATCGGTAAGCTTATCGATAGTGGGATGAACATTTTCCGTGTGGCCTTTAGGATGGAGAGACTGTTCCAGGGAGAACTGTCCGGCGAAATCGACCCGACTTATCTTGGAGATATGAAATCTGTCAGTTCTATTTCATATTCAAAAATTGCTTAGATACAGTGCTGTACTAACAGGTCACGCAGACTGTCGAATATATTACTGGAGCGGGTGCCTACGCTGTCTTGGATCCACACAACTATGGTCGCTTGTAAGTTCTCCCATTGAGACGGTGTCAGAGGCCTCAAAAACAGCTAACCCATATCTTTGCCGAAACAGCCACGAAGAAATCATCACCAACCTCGATGACTTCTCCCACTTCTGGGCGACTCTCGCCGCGGAATTCATCGATCAGGAGTTGGTCATTTTTGACACCAGTATGTGCCTTGGTTAACTCTCTCTCTTAAAAATCTCAAACTCTTAACATCACCATTCTCTTCCAAATTATAGACAATGAATACCATGACATGGACCAAGACCTCGTCCTCCAACTCAACCAAGCCGCAATAGACTCCATCCGCGGTGCGGGTGCGACCTCCCAATACATCTTCGTCGAAGGAAACTCCTGGACCGGCGCCTGGACCTACCCCGAAATCAACGACAACATGAAAGGCCTAACCGACCCCAACGACAAGATCATCTACGAAATGCACCAGTATCTTGACGAGGACGGGTCCGGCACTCACCCCGCCTGCGTGAGCACTACCATCGGCCGCGAGCGCGTCACGGCTGCCACCGATTGGCTGAAGACGAACGGCAAGGTGGGTATTATTGGTGAATTCGCGGGCGCAGCCAACGATACCAACTGCCAGGAGGCCATTGTGGATATGCTCAAGTATATGGGTGAGAACACTGATGTGTGGACTGGAGCGCTTTGGTGGGCTGCTGGACCCTGGTGGGCGGATTATATGTTCTCCATGGAGCCTGAGACTGGTCCTGCGTATGCGGATTTCCTTCCCCTTATTAAGCCCTATTTTTAGCTGTCAGGGGTATTGACAGCTTGGGGACTTTGTAACCGAACTGCAAGGAGAAGATTTAGTTCTCCTATTTCGTTGTGACAAGGGGGATGCGTGATGCGAGTGGTTATTATTTTGGATATCCTTTTTTCCTTAATCGCTGGACATGGCTTGCTGATATGTACATACTGTCTCCTTCTTTTGAAATTGAATATAAGACACTCTGCTTAGGTCGATGACATACAAATGGGAGAAGGTAACACTGATTCGAATTCCAAGGAGTAGGGAGACGGGATACCTTTGATGCAGGCATATAGAGGGGTGACCAGATGCTGTCAAACATTTGGCATTACTAAAATATGTTGCTGATGTGCTTGCTATGCATTATCACGGGTGTCCGGAAATGATATTGAAGGCAATCAAAGAGTAGGACAATGACCCGCCTTGTCCTTCGCATTCATTCTTCCCCCTTTATTCTCATCGCATCCCCGTTTTCCACTTCTATTTCCATACCGTCTTCGTGTCTTTTATTCTATATAACCTGTTGCTATTTGCTACTGTCGTGCGCCATCATTTTCCTGGTCCTTATCCTGAATTTTCTGTTGTCTGAGTCTAATCGATTAGGAGAAAATCGTGTTCTATTTATGCTATACTTCGTAAAGCTATCATCGGCATCATTGCCTAATTACAGGTACCTTCTTGCGAACAAATTTCGAATAGTGCGGTCTTAATATGAAAAGCGTGGTACAGTTTCTGAGGATATCCCAACAGGTTTAATGCTTATATTCCTCTTTACCTGGCGTTGAGGAGTCACGGCCTTCTTTTTAATACTAAATATCATCAAATAAAAGACCGAGCAAATTCCCCCAGCGCCATGATAGCCATTGCCTGGCCATAAGGCATACTAGTTTTCCTTATATCTTTATAAAACTGCAACGAATCACCCATCCCAGTTCCAAAGCTAACATCCAACAACTCCCCATCCTCACTAATATTGTTCAATATCGCGTCTACCGCCTTAGCAGCAATGGTATCGTATGTTTCCACGGTCGATCTATCAGGATGGCTGCTCAGATAACGTTTCCGTCGACCCTTGAGGATCCCATACGCAAAACCTGCCGTCGCAGACGCCTCTGGATATGAACCCTCATTTGCAGGGTGGTCAAGCAGAGTCCGCCACATCCCAGACGGTTCCTGGATTTTAGAAAGCGCCGAACACTGCGCACTCAGTATATCCAGCAACTGAATACGGAACGGGTCGTTCGACTTCAGCTCGTCGCCAACCAGTTCAAGGAACTCGGGTATAACAATCGTCAACCAGCTATTCCCCCGTGCCCAGCGTGCGTTTGCAAAGTTATGCCCGAGGCCTAGTTTGCCATCGTTGAGTTCGAACTGCCACCCGTGAAAAAATAGTCCCGTTTCTCGATCGAAAAGATACGTAAAATGGATCAGAAACTGCCGCTTCGCCTCCTCGACGTATTCTGGGCGATTCAACACCTTCCCAATCTTCGCCAACGGCATCACGGTCATCATCAACGTATCGTCCCACAACTGCTGCTCGTTCTCCGTCAGATACGTCATATGCTGCATGCCCCCATATCGCGTCCGCGGCAACTCATACATGGCCCAATCTGCCCACGTTTCCAACAATGGCAAATAGGCCTCGTTCCTCGTCTTCTCGTACACACAGGCTAGCGTCAAGAAAACAGCCATGGTATTTATATTCTTGGTCGTCGTGCTGCCATCTGCGAAACGGGCAGCGAACCAGTCTTCGATCAGCTTCAGGAGCGATTTGTCGGCAGTGAGCTGGTAGTATTTCCATATGCCGTATAGGCCAATGCCATGCGTCCATTCCCAGCTCTGCGTATCCCAGCTTTTCGTGTCGATTATGCGTCCGTCTGGGAGTGGGAGGAGGAATTCTCCGGTGGTGTCGCGGATGGAGATAAGTTGGTTTATCAGGAGGCGAATTGCGCTATGGACTTTGTGGTATTGCGGGTTGGTGGTAGTGGTCGCCATGATGCCGATTCTCTAACAGCTTCACGGTTGGATTTATTGGTGTAGGACTGACAGGTTTTGACAATTCTCGAGGGTCATAAAAGCTGTCCTTGAAGTGAGAAACGACTGATAAAGATCAATTCTATGCCAAACACTCAAACATAGGCCATTTGAGAATCGAACTTTTAAGGAGAAAAACATAATAGCAAAATAGCCCCCACCGTTTTGATTCTCGGGGTCGGTTCTCCCTTCTCGCTAACTCGGGCAAAATCATCGCGACGATTTCTTTCCCCGCAAAGTCACCCCGGACATTCCTCCACAACGGCCGGGGATAGCGGATAGTTAGCCAACTTGTTAGCTAGCGATCGAGTTAACCTTTTACCACCAATGAGGTGCGCCTCATAAGCTTGTTTTTCCGCAAGTCAAGACGCGTGAAGAGCTGGTGGACAAGGTTGATGGCGAGGATTGGGCACAATGAGGGAAGGCTTTGGCTCTCGGCTAATAAGTACTCTGCAATATCCGTTCTGTGTATCTTCATGCATTAAAACTAGTACTGATGATATTTAGCCTGCAGCCATCATATTGAAGATCAAACGCGTTGTTGGGCTTTCTCGGCCGGTGGATTTGCCTGTCTGTCTAGCGACTGGAAATCGTTCCCCATTAAAGCTCTGGTGGACCGCTAGAGTCCAGTGTCAATTATCCTGAACCGCGTTCCCCCGGCTCATCTTCGCCTTGGGCTTAGCCAACTGTGACACTGGGGTACGGCTGTCCTGGGGTTCACGGACCCTTGTCCCGGCACATTTCCTTCGGTGTAGTTTTGTACCGACAGCTCTTCCGCAGGCTGGGCTTCTCTGGGATGTTAAAAACAAAAAAATAATGACAGGGGAGAAAAGCAAAGAACGGGCTACTTATGTAGCAAGAACCCCTGTACCCGTTAACACGAAGCGAGCTTTCTCAGCAGAGATGTTTCGATGCGGGGAGACGGGTATATATCGAGCTATTACCCTCGTTTTTAACAATACTCTCCTGCTAACGATCCTGTTGGATAAGGGAAGCTCTTGGTGACCCTGAAAAGAAAGACCTTTTCAGTTAGGAAATTTCTCTCCCTCTCCAGCTCATCATAACCGGACAAGAATATTTCGCCTTCCGAGGCCAAAATAGCCGCCCAAAAGAACCATTGACCCCTACCCCAGGAGGAATTCGAAAGGAGACGCTAAAATGGACGAAAAAATATCATCTACAGCCCCTGAAACTGAAAAAGGAGAGAGCACCGGCATCGAAAAAGTCACCTCCTCCGAAATGGTAAAGAAGGACCATATGGATTATGACCGTGTGGATAAAGAAATTGCAGAATACGCGGCTCAAGAACGCGTTGAAATCGATGAGGCAACCGATAAACGCCTGAAGAAGATGATCGATCGAAGAGTGTTGGTGATTATGATCTTGACATATTTCTTACAAGCGCTGGATAAAGGGACGCTTTCCTTCACGTCGATCATGGATCTGCCGAAGGATACGGGATTGCAGGGACAGCAGGTGAGAAAATCTTTTATGTGATTTTTTCTTAATGGAGACCTGCGGCAAAAACGATCCTGGAAGGAATTGCCAACTGGGACTCTGAAATCTCAAGACTTGGGAAATGTGATATGCTGACAAGGTGATATCGCCTTAATAGTTCTCCTGGTTGACGACGTGTATCTACATCGCCGTACTCATTGTTGAATATCCTACCAACTGGATCATTCAGCGTGTCCCCATTGCAAAATACCTGGGCATAAATATTATACTCTGGGGTGCAACTCTTTCCCTGCATGCTGCCTGCAAGAATTTCGCGGGACTGGTCGCCGTAAGAACCCTACTTGGGATATTCGAGGCATGCTGCCAACCTTCTTTTGTTATTTTGAGGTAATCTCTCGATCTACCTTCAGCATAGATCTCTCCATTAGGGACCAGGCTTATAACAATAACAGTTCTCTCTGGTATAAGCGATCAGAACAGGCCGACGCTGTCACCTACTGGTTAGTCTTTAGGATCCAAAGCATCCGTTTATATCAACCCATCCATACTAAAATCTGCTTTAGGTATATGATGAATGGCGGACAACAAATCGTCGGCGGCCTGCTCGCGTACTGCTTCACCCTTATCCGCACCGGCCCTCTCCACGCATGGCAAGCCCTCTTCATCGCCTACGGCTGCTTCACCGTATTGTACGGTTTCTTCGTCCTCTTCTGGATGCCTGACTCCCCCATGCGCGCGAAATGCTTTTCAGAAGCCGACAAACGCCTGATGGTTGAGCGTGTCCGTTCCAATCAGACCGGACTTCAGAACCGAAAGTTTCGCAAGGAGCAGATGATTGAAGGGTTCAAAGATCCGCAGACCTACGGGTACTGTATGGTTCAGATATGCACCACACTGCCGACCAGTGGACTAGGCGCGTTCGCAAATATCATCATCAAGTCTTTCAAATTTTCGACTCTAGAGACACAGCTGTTGGCGATGGTTTTGGGGTTCTATATCATTATCGTGCTCCTCACGTCGGCATTTCTGGTCCGAAGGACAGGCCAGAATTTGATTATCATGGGCGCTTTTGTGATTCCGTAAGTATCTCCTTACCTTCTCTTTCTTATCCTCATTTCCATAATCGAAGCCACCTCAAACTCAGAACCAAAATAGCTAACATCCAAACCTCCACAAAGCTCCTTCATCGGCACCATTGTCCTCATGACCGTCGAGAACAAAAACATGGGCACGAAAGTCGGCCTCCTAATCAGCTACTACATCACCCTCTCCTTCTGGTCTGCCCAGACCCTCACTCTCTCAATGGTCTCCCGAAACATCGCGGGCCAAACCAAAAAGGCAACGGTGGTCGCGGCGACATTCGTCGCCTGGGCCGCCGGGAATGCAATTGGTACGTACCCATAGATAATCGATTATGCCAATCGCCCCTTTTGGGGCATGCATTCTACACCGTGGCCTAAGAACAAAACTAATCTCCTAAATCTCTTCATCAGGCCCCCAAGTCTTCCTAGCACGGGACGCACCACGCTATTTCATTGCCTTTGCCGTGCATCTGGCCTGCTACAGCGTGCTCCTGTTTGTAATTTTCGGGCTGCGATGGTACCTGAAGCGGCAGAATGATATCAAGGATAAGGCTCTTGCGGAGCGTGGAGAGAGCGGGCCAGATACGGATCTGGTGCATGCATTTGATGATTTGACGGATAGGGAGAATATTAATTTTAGGTATATTTTTTAGAGCTATTTTGTGGCAAGGGATGGGATGGTGCGGGAAAGGCAAGAAGGAAAGGGGCCGACTTTACGTTGAGGGTATACTGTTTAAGTGCAATCGTTTTCAGAAAATCGATATATTTTAGGTGACACCTAAAGGGCTATATCACTAGAACTATGATTCGGTAAGGACAGAAATATAAAATGAAACCCGACATTCCGAAAAACTAGAAAATCATGACAGCAGAAAAGGAGTGCGCGCTTAGGTAAATAACGATCAGATCTCCTTCAACAGAAAAAGGGAAGGGACAGGGGAAAATCCAGTGTTGCTCAGATTCGGTCAGATCTCCTTTTGCTCAAATTGCCCATATCCCAAGTATATCACGAAACGTGCATCATATCCACAACCATAGTAACCGACTCGGGTTTAATGACACTCTTGGACGACTCCATTTCACTTGAATTTGCCCATGGGATGACGGGTGCATAGAGCGAGGTCACCCTGGGCCAATAAAATTGGTCTCGAAAAAATATGGAGACTGGGGGTCCGGTGTCTGATTGTCAAGTTCAGGCTCGTATCCCTCGAGAAGCGGGATGAACTCAAACTGTGGGTTTCTGGCACGCTGGAATTTCCATTTATTGGACTGGGATGGAGTACACAACGTAATTTCGACAGTATCTTTTTTGGACGCATGCGTGAGGCCATCCGCGCCATAGCACCGATCGACAAGGCAGGGCGGACACAAGTGCGGGTCCGCAGTACCCCCAATACTAGCTAGGCGAACGAAGCCAGAAGGGGAATGTTGGCGTAATTGCTGTGATCTGTAAAATTCTAGGTACATTCGAGGAAAGCTTGCCTGGATTACTGTGACCATTTTCTTCCGATCCGGTTTGAATGATTGTGGGCGCCAGATTATTGACCACCCTAAATTCAGGGACATAGCCTTCGTGGAACTATTTGTCGAATCCTCCTGTATCGGGGGGCTGATATCTGCCTTTGGGGTACCAGCGGAGGTGTGTGCGTGGGAGCAACCTTCCCGGCAGCCAAACGCTCCTTTGCAGTGCGAGATAATAGTGCGCACAATAGCGACGATGTTAACAAGCGATTCACCCGGCTGCGAGGAACTCAATATCCTGTAAGCAGCATTGATAACCTTGGGATGCGGCGTTTCCTCCACAATCAATGAATATGATACGTGTGGCCCAAGTTCAAGAACCTTAGCGTCAGACGAGACTTCGGGTTCTTGTTCTAGCTCCACTATTCCCACGCTCGTCCTCGCAGAGCCCTCGAATTCGATATGTCCTTGGACTAGGCGGACTTTGAAAGCCTGCTCCGGTGATAAATCCAGATCTTCCAACACCCGGTAAAAGGCACATATTCCGTCGTTACAGATAGCAGAAAGGTCTCGTAATTCATTCTTGCCTGAGACCTGTGTTTTTCCCGTAAAAATCTCGAGGGCGATCGGTAGAATATCGGTCTCTCCCGGGAGGCTTCTTATTCCCATTACCTTGGTACGGTGCCTCTGATAAACTAGACGTAAGCCCGCGGGGTATGGCAGCAGCGAAGTTTCCACCTCTAGAAGTGCTAGTATACGCAAGAAGAATGCGATCGTTTCGACCACCCCGCTTAAACAGAACTCTTTTACCATCCAAGCTGATCCATCCCTACCAGATGATTCACACGGGCATATCCTTCGGAACAGGTAAGTGGGTGGATCCCGGTCTCCATCTATCGGGTTAGAATTACATCGGTCCATTATCGCGGTAAGTTCTGGAAGCCGACTGGAAACAAACTCGCATAAGGTTGACCACTGGGGATGGCGGGGATTGACGCTCCATTTGGTATCGAGACGCAAAATTTTATGCAGGGCGAACCCAGGATCATGGTCCCGGTCGTTACAACTAGAAACAATCAAAGCATACCCAAACTGATCCATAGTACTTTCGTCGATCAGCTTAGAAAAGCTAGAGCCAAATGTATCGCGCAAAATAGTGGTCCACTTCGAATGTGTTCCAGAAAATGTTGGCGTTCCTGGCTTGGGGGGCATCCATAATTTGGAGCCTGTCGGAATAATATGCCATTTCCTAGCTATCAGCGGGCCAGCTTTCGGTCCATCAGTGGGGTCTAGAATAATAACCACCTGGCTGTTCTCGGAATTGGCTGTAGACGACATATATATCAGAGTCCCCTCGGCGCTGATTATTTCAACCCTCAAAGATAGAAGCCACTCCGACAAAGCAGCCAGCCATAGGCAATCGAGGCTTCCCACAAATGTTGCACGGACCAGTTTCCTATTAGAAATATCGGCTACGATATTAAGAGCCTTTGAAAGAGCTTCGGATGACGTTGGCTTGGGGATTGACGGATCAGTTCCAGGAAAAGCAAGTCGAATTAATCCTTCCAACAAAAAAGGGAATTTAGAGCGAGCCATCGAACCGGCACATAGATCCACAAGTGTTGACCATTGGTGGATAGATGGAATGAATTCGGCTGGTGCCCCGCGATGTTTGGTAAAGTCTCGTAAAACCTCTCCCGCAAAGAAAGAGCCGTAAGACATCGATAAGCAAGAACAGAGTGCTATACAAGCCAGTCCTGGTTCAGAGTCTGCTAGGTCCCTAACAAGGGACTTCACACCAAAACCGAGCCATATCAGGTTTCCATATGACTGGAAAGACTTCAGGGTCTTCAAGGTTTCCAGCATCTCGTTCTGTACGCGAGGGCCAACAGAGAATGCAGAGAACAGCACTCTCCCTGTTGCGACGGTGTTGGCATCGATATTGGCTTTAGCAAGGCGAGCTAGCAGATCGCGAGTAAATGTGAGGGACGAACTGGACAGGGCGACCCAGTCAACCTGTCCCTGCTGGGGGAAGTTTGATGAAGCGATCTCCATTTTTGCGGCGGCAGTCGTAGGAGGGTCGGGTTTGGGCAATTCGACCAAGGGTGATAATAACCTGGATGGTGTTCTTTGCGGTGGTTCGGACGCTATCGAGAGATGGTTTTGTGCAGGAAAGAAAGCTGGGGAAGAAGTTGCACGTTTGAATTAGGGCAGACGCGGGCGATTATTGACGAGAGTCCCTCCGTATGGATAAGCTGGTAAAATTTGACAACGATTGATCACAGTTAGAAGACTGTTTTTGCGGGAGGAGCAGGTGCTGGCATCCAGCGGCGGCTAGAAAGTGGCATGAGGAAGCCTTGACGAGACTACCAGCTGAAGGGGAAAAATAACCACAATAAGGGTATATCAGGAGGCCAAGAAGGCCATCGGTACTAGCGGGTAAGACAAACCAACGTCGGTCATGGGCTTGTGGCGAGACAGATGACAGGGGCCAAGTAAAAACGATTTATGCTCAAAGCCGTGATCATCAACCAACACATTGGATCCTTTCATGCCCCCAGCCGCAATGCAGCGGATGCCGGAGATATATTTGAATCAAATCCATCAAATCTGCGCGAAAAATATCTACCCTTCGTTGGAAAAGGAAACGAGAGCTTCTTCTCTTCGGAACCAATTTATAAAACGTTTGTAAACCTCAAATACAAATCGCCCAATCAAGAGCAGCTCTCACCCCCCTTGACTTGATATTAGGAGATGGAATGTCTGCGGAGATGTTGTACCCTTCACTTCATGATCCATACGCCGTTTGACGACGGGAGACCGGTTCAGGAGGGGTTTCCCAATCAGGACATCGCTTGATCATTAGGATGAACTGGGTAAAGGGTGCTTTGTAGTCGCTTTGAGAGGATAATCTGCAATGAGGAGAGCGGAGTTGTTGGAACCTATGGTGCTGCATTGATTCGTTCCATGTGAGACAGCCGAAGAGGTTCCGACGGTAATATTTGTCGCATCTAGGAGAAGGCGTCCGGCCGTGGTCCGCCATCAAAGGGGCGGGAGTTTGCTGCTGAGCGCGGTCATGCTGATGGTTGTGGTGGGCGCCATGTGGGGACAGCCACAAAACTTCCAGCGGGGAGCTGCAAACCGAATTCTTGGGGGTTGGGCAGTACAACGAAATGGCAAGGTTGAAGACTTCCCGTAGATCCTGAGTTTGCAATGATGAAATTCGACCATTGTTCCGCTCTGTGGCAATGACCAGAGACTCTCCTTCAAGATCCACCCTTTGTTAAGCCACCTACCGACTGCGAAGCGCTCCAAAGACACAAGAAATCCATCATATTCACACAAAGTCTCGCGCGTTTGATCGATACACCCATTGAATGAGGCTCTTCAGGAACTCGATTGAAAGGCAATTATCTTCCCCACGGCCTCTGCATGCTTATCCTCAAGTCACAGGCAAAATGAAGGAGTTATCCGGGCCTAGTAAGCATGCAGCACTGCGGAGCACGCGTCCGGAGGGAAATATGTCGACCGTCCGGCCCGAAGAGCAGGGCTTCAAGCTAGGCAGGCCGTGAGGTACTTGCCTCTATTGTAGGAGGAGATGAGACCAGTTGCTGATTTTCTGGAGAAACATTGGCCCAGGCCTGGAATGACTCATTGAAAAGGAGATTGGCCGCCAGCCGCTTGATAAATTAGTTAATGTGATAGGGCTAGCCATGTCACCTGATGTCGTGTTCATCCCGCGGGTGCAATTTAGCGTAGCATCGCGTTACCCCTCATCTAGGGAACATAAAAGGGGGGGAATCGCAGTTGGGATATATATGAGGCCACCAAACCACCAACGCTGCTTGCTCATTAACCCCATTCTCAGCAATCAAGCGAACTCTCACAAACCCCAACCCCAGGTCCTCAAAAACAAAGATAAAAACATCCTCACCATGACCGACCCAACTCCCACCCCCACCAGAACCCTCACAGCCCAATGCCACTGCAAAGCAATCCACTACACCCTCACCACCCCCCTCTCCCTCCTCCCCCTTCCCGTCCACCTCTGCCACTGCAGCCTCTGCCGCTACACACACGGCGCCCCCTGTGTCTTCCACGCCGACCTACCCCCCAGCATAAACCCATCCTGGATCCATCCAAGCGGCCCGCACGCACTAACCACTTACCAGCCCTCCGCAGACACCACCCGCCGCATGGCCTTCTGCAGCACCTGCGGCTGCCAGATCGGCACTGTAGCCGCTAGCGGCGAGGAGCGGTGGACCGTGTCCACGTCCATCTTTAGTACCGATCACACTACGGACAATTTTGCCATCGACAAACATATCTTTGTCGACGGGGATTCCGTCCCGGGCTGGGGATTCCATCATTTACTCCCCCGCGTAGCAGGGAGGGAGATGAAGTTCTATGCCAGAGACAACACCGGCCCATTACTACCCGCCAGCCGCCAACTAGCCGCAAACCCGACATCCGATTCCACAACCGCACCCGACACAGCACAGGGGGAGGACAGCAACACCGACTCGGACCGCCTGCACGCCTCCTGCCACTGCGGCGGGATCTCCTTCTCCTTCCCCCGCCCCACCCCAGACGTCCTCGCGGACCCCATCTACGAAAGCCGCATCTCCCCCTTCACCCCGCGCAAATGGATCGCCTCATTAGATCTATGCGGCGACTGCCGCCTCGTCACCGGCACGCACGTCATCGCCTGGACGTTCATCCCGCTGCACCTACTGCAGCCCGCCATGGGCCCGGATTACGCCATCGGCACGGCGAAGACGTACGAGTCGTCCGAGGGCGTGAGGCGTGCGTTTTGCGGGACGTGCGGGGCGACGGCGTTTTATTGGTGTGAGGAGAGGCCGAAGTGGGTGGATGTTGCGCTGGGGTTGGTGAGGGCGCCTGGGGGGGTGATGGCGGAGGATTGGGTGACGTGGAGGGGTGGGGTGGGGAGGGAGTTTAGTGGGGAGGAGTTTGATGGGGAGTTTTCGAGGGCGGTGGTGGCGGGGTTGGAGGCGTGGGGGGGGATGGCGGGGGGGAAGGGGGAGGGGGAGGGGGAGGGGGTTGTTTTTCAGTATAAGTGGTAGGTAGGTGGGATTTGTGGCGCTGGTGAGTTTTGTTATGATTATGACTTAATGAGATGTTTCCACGAAATATATATATATATATAAATGTGTAGGTGGGCTTGATGATTCATGTATGTCTGTTATGTTTGTTTATAAAGCACAGTTTAACCATGTCAGTTATATATCTTCAAAACCTCACGCTATACACCCATGACATGTATCTAATCTACATCTAAACACCCTCGAGAGTACTTACAATACCCTGCTATCTGCATGCAAGCTCAAGAATTTACCATGCATATCAACTCGAAATTAAATCGGAAAGCTGTTCCATAAATAGAACCATGACGTCGAGGCCCTCAGCCCTACGGACTTTGCTTCACATTCACATTCCCCCTTTCCTTGACGCAAATGAACCCACTAGCAAACTTTTTGAATTCCCCAATCTCAACCCGACTAATCCCTTGAATGCATACAAAACAATTCCACACAAGTAATGTAGGTAGTAGGCTCCAATGCGATTAGATTACATATTAATGGTATCAGCAGATCTGAATGTGTTCACAGCAGCTTGCTAAACCCTATGTCTAGTAATAATAAGGAGATTATAAGTATAGAAGTAAGCATCCTGATCTAAGGAGTAGATTCTGATTGTATTATCATAGCTCATAAGTTATTAACTAACAAGCTATATTATATGCTGTAAAAATCTCTATAGACACTAACTAATTTTATATACAAAAATGAATAAAGCTAGCAGTAACCATCTCCCTGCCTCTCAGCTAATAAATAAGGTTATATAGCTACCAGAACAAACATTCTACACCAACCCTAATAATTCCAAATTTCCAAATAACCCAGTTTAGTGATAAAACATCTCACCCCTGGGCCCTGTGCCAACCAAGCTTTTTCTCGCCTGTTTAAACCCCCCATGTGACCCCACACCTACACAAGGCTTACTCGACCAAGATCAAAATATCCCTATTTGGGTAAACACCTCTTATCCGTGTTTAGCACTGGGTATCAGCAGCAGCAACCAAGTGCTCAGCTTAGTGTAGATAGACGATCAGAGGGGCAGAGACTATTATATCAGTCCAACCCATTGCAGCCCAGATAAGGCAAAAGATGGTTTTTGGGGAGGGAATATGTTGGTTATTGGTTGTTGGTGATGACAGGAAACATCATCAAACTCGTGGGTTTTAGCAGTCTTGTGCTGTGAGAGGTTAGGTGGAGGTTGATACCTGATTTGGCGAGAAATAGAGGATGCATGCAGGTTTGATGGGATAGATGGTGAGGATGATGAAGCGATTGTGGCGGGGTTGGGTTGGATGTGCTTGGCGGTGAAGACGGTATGTAGTTTTAACCACGGAGAATACGGTGGATCTGTTGGTTGGTTGGTTGGTTGGATTCTTATCTGAGTCTGGATCTAGATCTCTACCGCGATGAATTCCTCTGTTTGGTGGAAAGCAGAGAATGTTGAAAGCAAAGCTGGAACTGTATTATTATATGGTGTAAGTTAGGCTATGTGTATGATAGGTGCTCATAGTTTGATCATTTGACTCCCACCTTATGCCTGTATGCAGTGTATTCGTAGAAGGTTGAGTGGTAGATTGTTTGTATCACAACGGACAAACCTAGTCTTCAGAGAAGGAGGAGAGCCCACTCCCCCACTGGTCCGTAAGTGGCTATGTACTCCGTAGGTTACTACCCAAAATCAAACATGCATAGATGTGGCTTTGCACGATTGAGTCTCGAATTCATCCATCGCGTGATCTGCTGTGGCTGGTCGTATTTTTCATTGGATAAGTTGCCAATGACGATTTGGCGACGTAAGTGTTTCGGGGGGGCAGCACCGCTCCTGTAGCTCCGTGTTAATTGGCGATGAATGTCACAGAAGAGAAGGTTTGTTTGTCAAGGAGGATGGCTGGGGAGATGGAGATTCCTCATGGATCTGCCCAATTGACTTTGATTAGCGGGTAAGGCGAAGCCAGGGCAGAGTTTGAGAGTATCAGGAAGCTTTCTGCATGCCCTTGATTCCCTTTGTCAGAAAGCTACATACTCCGTAGATGGGGAGTGAAGGCAGGTAGTGAGGAATCAAGAAGCAATCCCTGTGCCTTCTGCCATAGCTGAAGATGACGGCCTCCACTGTGAGAAAATAGCCTGAGCCAAGCCCTGACATAATACTAATCGTCGTCCTTACGCGTATTAAGGCAAGCTCGTCAGCCGTTGTTGGTGACTTCCCTGGATAGGAATTCTGGATGTGGAGATTTAGCTCAGCACTATGGATCAACGCGCTAACTGCATCAGGAATTGATGGAGCAAACCATGCCGGTCAAATATGAGGCCAAGGGACGGTGGAAAAACAGTTTCTCCGCGGTTTCTTGGCACACTACATTTCTAAAAAACATGCAGTTTCTCAACGCTCACCTGCTATACAATGTCACCATGTTTGCAACGTATCCTTTGTAGGAGACATCTCTGGCACAATTTAAACTATGGAGTCAATCTGGCAACCTACTGGAGACTGCCTGTAACTCCACTGGAGACCCAGCTGTGACCATTGCAGCTACATAGATAGGTTTAGCCACAGTGTCCACATAGTTTCCTGATCTCATCATATCACAGTGCTGCATCATATCACAGTGCAGTAGTTATATGATCACAGAACAGTTCCCATTCTATTTAGAGGTTATATACCTAAGCAAACATACATTCCCAAGGTCCAATGCCAGCCATTCCACCCATTCAATGGTTCTGTATATCCCTTGTTGCAACCCTGGACTCCAATCTAACCACTGTAGAGCATCCTGAGGTCATAGATGCAGCCAAGTGGGAGGATAATGTAGTGTATATGTAGTAATAACTGTCATTCTTGCAAACAGATTAGTATGAGGTAGGCAGTGTAGAGATCAGTGGGTTAATACTTACACTGTAGGTATCTAGTGAGTTGAAAATAATGAGAGAGTGCCTGCAAAGTGAGTGTTAATTGATGGGGACATTGCTCACCTCCTGAAGTCTCACCTTAGTAAGGTACTGCTAACTGAAGTCCAGCAGGTAGACCTATGTATCTCTAGTAGAGGTTAGCAGTTAGTGGTAGTAAAACAGAAAAATAGAATTCAGAGGCAAAGAAGGGAATAGGTCCCTTCTTTAGTAATAAAAAAGTATGCAGGAAATGTACCATAAAAGGCCAAGATAATCAGATAGTCACTTAAAGCAGCTATGAAGCTTTAAGATCAAGGCTGTAGTTAGAGTAAAAGATCAAGATGAACTGTCTTGATCTGCAGCTCTGATGACACTGAAACATCTTGAGAGGCTAGCTCATAAGTGTCTGATGTCTGCAGGCAAATAGAATATATCTATCTCAATAGATATGCCCATGGAAAAGAGGAAGAAGTAGGAGCTTTAAATGTCAAAGCCCAGATAGAAATATCAATTGAAGCCTATCATCCTCTGGGGCTTACACCTGCCCAGCAGCACCTAGGTGGCAAGAGGTGGGGGCTTCAGCCTGGACTATCAGAGAAATCAACTCACATAAATGCATTGGTATTCCAAAAGTAAGAAATGTGTCTCATCCATGGACTGGGTGTTCCAAGGTATGATATTCCAAGAATAAGAAGTATTCAAGATAGCTTTCCAAGGTTCACAGAACAGAGCTGTCTGGGCTGGCAGCAGTGGGGGATAATCCTGTGTGCATGAGGTTAGGTCCAGGTTGGTTGGGAGAGAGCTGAACACATAAGAAATGCATCTCATCCATGGACTGAGCATTTCAAGGTATGATATTCTAAGAATAAGAAGTATTTAAGATAGCCTTCACAGCATAGAGTAGGCTGCCTGCCCAGGTGGGCTGGTGGCAGTGTGAGCCTGTGTGCATGAGGTTGGGTCCAGGTTGGTTGGAAGAAAGGTAAAATCAGTGGGCATTGAGGTAGCAGAGGGGACATTGGATGAATGAAAATCCAGGTGTGAATGACTAACTGGTCATTGGCATTGCATATAACCATGCTGGCTTGTGAAACCTCCAACAAGTACCTCCAGCTTGCTCCAGTACTCCACCTGGATGGCCTAGGTAGCTAGACAAGATGGGACCAATTAATGAGTAATATCTAGATACTGAGTGGTTAAGAGCTTCATTCTTAAGCTAAATATATACTGGGGATCTATTCAGGTAGCCATTATGCATCATCCTTCTGACACTGTTGCTGATGTTGGATCATTGATGACAATTAGAAAAGTAACAAAGAAAATAAGGGGCAATTCATGAAGAAAACAAGGAAGTTTGAAGTAGGAAGTGGGAGGCTACAGCTAATAATACTTGGGCTAGCCCAGTGTCTATACATCCTCATGCTTGGGGATATCATAGAGCTAAATATCATCCTCAGAATCATCCTCCTCCTTCTTCTTTACCAAGTCCTCAGTTTTAGGTGTCTCCTGCTTTATCAGCACCTCAGGGCTGTCCTCATGCTTGACATCCTCCATATGATAATGGCTGTGGGCATTATCATACTCATGGGTAGTTTTGAGGGCAGAGTAACAGCCAGTGGTAGTGTCATTATACTCATGGGTGGTTTTAAGGGCAGAGTAATGGCCAGTGGTTTAAGGGATTACAACATCAGGATTATAGGCTGGCCAGCCACAAATTTCCAGATGGCATTCAGTAGTACTGATTTGTGCACACAGCTGGGGCAGGAGAGCCTTTATAGTGTCATCAAGAGTGTGGTATTTGGTGTCATTCATCACTTCATTGATTGTAGCTTGGCCAAGTTTGAAGGTTTGAGCTAAAGCAGACATCATGCAAGTAACTCATGCTTCCTCAGTCACTGCTATCACTGCAGCAAGTCATTATTGAGCTTGATGGGGACTCTCCCATGCTTCAAGTCCAGTTGGGTGGGAAAACATGGTGGTGACTAGGATGAATAGGTTAGAATATAGCTGAAAGTAGGCTGGAAAAGGGGACAGCTGAGGTTAAGGGAGGGTTAAGGCTAGAAAGCATACCTAGGTAGAGGTTTGATTGATCTGATGCAGGTAGAAGCTCAGAGGATTTGATGAGAATAGTAATATAATGCTAGGGCAGTCAAGGCTGTATGTGGAGGGATGGATGTTAGAGGATGAAAGATGGAGGATGAAAGATGGAGGAAGGAAAGGGATATTTAAAGGCCCTAGGCCTTTTTGTGTTATTGTATTTGTGGGATGATGCATTGTAAGTAAATACAAGGAAAGGCCTGGGGCACTGGGCAGTTCCAGGAGCCCTGTAGATCTTGCCACTTTGAAAAACCAGTGTCCACCCTTCTAAGGTAAAGAATCATCAAAGATAGTGAAAATGGTAAAAACCACCTATTTACATAGAGAAAAATCATCCTGACAATCAAGGACTATATAATTTCCACTGCTAAGAAACAGCCCTGGGGGATATCTTGTATAACAGAGAAAACCCTCCTACTAGACACTCAGCAGCAAGCTAAACTGCTAATAACCAGACCATATAGGTAGGACCTGACAGGCCTTAACTTCTGCAGCCTCATCTTTGGTGGCTATCAGATGTGTGATGTTGGAGTTAATATTCTTTGAGAACATTCCACTGTTTACTTCAACCTATTACTCATTGCTTGATTTTGTCTGCCATCAAGCCAACACCAGCAAGGCTGGCATTAATCTCCACCCCCAGCTGCATTATCCTTCTGACCATGCCTATAACTGACAATGCTACCAACTCTAGCACTACTAGAATCCTCAGAGATGCTAAGGCAACACCAAGAACCCTGGGTGTTCTGATGAAACTCAATCATATCATGGATATCAAAGGATATTCTATTGCCTGTGAAGAGGAGGAAGAGTTCTTCCATATTGGTCCCTGAGTTCATGAACTCTCCTGTCAAATTTGTGTAGCTTATCACACAGGATAAACTGGATATTGGCAGACAGAAGTTATAGTCCCCTCCACCATGCCCTGTGATTTTGTGGAAGGTTTTGCCCTTGATTGTGAGTGCCAGTTAAGAGGCTGATATAAAATTGGAATGCAAGAGATGTAGTCTCAATGGAGATCTCTCTTTAAGAGGGCTACATTTCATGAACTACCTACAGGGGCCAAATATGATGATGCACTGATCCCAACTTGATGGTATTTCACAAATGTGGAATATGTATGTAGCATTATGTCAGATTCATAGACCTGAAGCTTGTACTTTTCTTTGTACTTACTATCTGGCATAGGACACATAAGTGTGATAAAGTAGTATAGGTAGTGGCCAGCAGCCAGTCCACTCATAGGTTTCATTTGCTATGTGGAAATGTGGCTCCTTTAGTACCTCTAAAAAGTTGAGGATGATCTGCTTCAGCTCTCCATAGACTTTAGTGTATTAATAAGTGGAAAACATCTGGACACACAACTATCTTTTGTCAGCACTTATTAGCTCACAATTCATAGATCTATTAATTCCAAGAAATATCACAACAAGTTCATAACTTTTCTTGATGTGACCCCATCAGCCCTCCCCAACACTTTTCAAACATGCTCTGACATCATTAATTGTCACTACACCCAGATACAGTTCAGACTTCAAAACAAGTTTACTCACTACAAATATGCACACTTCATCAGCTTCATCAGCCACTATGAATATACACACTTTGTCAGCTCAGAGGAGACAGCATCATCATCACAGATTATATAATAGAGAGGGAGGAACTTGATATCATTAGCAGGGCCATACATCACAGGAGGGAAAGAGGGGAGAGTTCCACTGGGTCCATTTTGTGTACAGCCAGTCAACAGAGGTTTACTATGCAGGCACAAATAACAAACAGATAGAAGCAGGCAGTTAACTTACTCAGCAGCAATCACAATGCAAGGAATTGGAAGAGATTAATGACAGCTAGTGATATCTCTTAATGCATAAAGCTTTCTTCAAGACATATCTTCCCTTATTAGTTATACTATAGAGTTAGCTTCATCTGCCACTGCAAATATGCATGCTTCATTGACTTCATCAGCCACAGCAACTATAGTATATCCTGATGTATTTGAATCAGTAAAACAGATGTCTTTCTTCAAGTCATCCACAGGTTCATCCTAAACCTTGAAGTGCCTAGGTAGATCCATGGATATGAGGTGTAGGCCATATAATAATATAACTGCATTGACATTGCAAACTACCTTCTGGATTTAGAGGAATGTCTCATTGTGCAACTCAACTGACTTCTCTGCCTTGTAAGTTCTATTTCTAGTGATGAATTCAGGAATAACATCTCTGGTTTGTCACTCAGATCAAGAACTTTGAGGAGCAATGTTAAGAACTAAGTTAGAAAGCCACTACATAAAATCCTCATCTATCATTCTGTTACCTTCAGTGTACCCCTGCCATTGTCTTCAGAATGTCAAGGGGCTTGACTCACAGCCTCTAATCAACTGAACCATTTTGATAGGAGTGAGAGAGCTTGAAAGGAATCAAAGAAAGAGAGGGTGGGATAGATAGGTTAAACCTGGGAATAAAAGTTAAAGTCATATGATATCACAGTATAATGATTATCATAAAGGCTAGAAGTTCAGAAATAGTCAGCTCATTACTCACTCATTAACCCTATCCTCATTGCAATTAGATAGCTAGAAGTAGTAGCCTTAAGAAGTTAGGTCTTATCATTACCAGGCTGTATCTGAACATTGAACTCACCAGTGACATTTGCCTGTTCCAAGCATGGCAATGTTGCCATTGAAAGAGGACAAACAGAAACTCCTTTTGAAATTCTACAAAGTAATGGCAGCAAGCAAGGACCACAGTAAAACATTGCCTACAGAGCAGATAAATGGGGGATGCAAAGCTTGGTGTGTGCTCCTTACTAGTTTGAAAAAGGCCCTTAAAGTTCTGGCTCTTCTTGGGTGTAGCATTAAACTGTTGTGTGTATGAGGAAAGAGATACTAATCACTCTATCTTCAATATATCATTACCATACTTCTCAGTACATGAAACTGAGGCTGCTTAGCAGGGGTGAGAGCAGGAGATCATGCAGACAGTAGCTCTACCCTGTTGCTCCTAATATGCATTATTCACTGTGCAGATTTCAGCCAATCTTGTTGGAAAACAGGAGGCTTGCATGTTGATACATCCACAGAAGAGCAAGAGAAAGGGAAGGGAGCAAGAGAATAAGAGAGCAAGGAAGCAAGAGAGTAATAGAAGAGTAATAGGTGAGCAAGGTGAAGGAGTTCCTTGAAATTAACAGCTACCTAGTAGTAACTATGATGCAAACAGTGCAAACACATTGAATAGTCACCATAACATTTCCCATAGAAAAATCCTAAGTACAGATCACTGTTAGCCATACAATTCAATCATTTTTTTACTCATATTAGGCCTCATATAGATGAATTCCACTAATAGTATTAACCCACTCCATGGTTCCAGTCTTATATTTCTCCATTCTTTGGTTGCTGGTGTCCAGACATAGAGGAAAGGATCTTGAGAAGGGATAGGTAGAGATAGACATGGGGTATTTATAATAACTATGGATAGATCAATGTTAGTTGAAAGGAGGCATAATGAGGATCTACTATATTATGGAATTACCAGCACTGTCAGTGAGAAATGAGATAGAGTAAAGGCAATGCCCAGTACAGGCAAATACATACCTCCAAGTCTCCAGGGCTCCTGGCCTGAGGTCTATTTAGTTGGATTCTTCTTTAGCTTCCAGTTCCCATGCATCAGCATATATTGGTCTGGTTGTTGAACAGTTGGAATGGTTTTCTTTTCTCCTAGGGGATATTTAGTGTGACAGAGGTGCCAGTTTTTAACATATTTATAGAGAGCAAATAGGTACTTTCACTAGCTTAAAACTTCTTCATACTCAGTGTTATCTTTCTCTTTAAGCTTTCTGCTTCTTCAGAGTAGATCTTCCAGATCATCCATAAGGACTTCAACCCCAGTAGTGATATCCTCATCTTCTTCTACCAGGTCTTTGGTGCCAAACTTGCAGTACTCATTGGGGGGGTCTGGTGTATCATTCAATGTGGTCTTAGTGGTATTCATGGTGGTGCTCATGATTGTGGTTTTGGTAGTCTGTAGGTGCTTCTGAAGGAGTTGGATTGTATAACTTAATCACCATACATAGTCCCAGTATCTAGGGCTATGGGGATAGATGTGGTTGATAAGGAGATAGGTTCTTAGAGCAGTATTAAAAGCATAGAGAAGAAGAAGAAGGTTGAGGTGGCTGGGGTGTTGTAGGGACTTCTGAAGTATTGTAGGAAGATAACATATAAATGTACTATAGGCATTACATTATACATAAAGGCCAATGAGAAATGCATCTCTTCATGAAATAGATACCTGAGGTGCTATAAAATGCATGATAGCTATGATAAAAATAAATTGTAAAGAAGCTGGATAAGTAAGAACTCTTGATGGGTATGCTGGTCATTGCTATGCCCTGCTTGATTTCAAGCCCAAGTAGCTCCTCTGGAATATGGAATGAAATTCAACCAGGTGTGCCCAGAGGACCTGTCATGGAGGCCTAGGAATGATAGGGATAGCTGGGAAATAAAGATAGAAAGTAGTAGCCCCCTAGGGTAGATGTAGCATGCTCACACATAGCAAGATTATACCAACCCATAGATGGGCCCCATGCATGGCAGGACATGAGGTACTTAGATTTGTTAGCAAATCCCATACAAAATTAAGTACCTCAAGATTTTTAAAGGCCCCCCCCTTTGGCCTGGGCATTTTACATACAAAATTGCTGATTGACAAGATCAACAGCTATGAGTTTGCAATTTTTACTATACAACCTCAGCTCTATCCACACTACTGCTTCCAGTACTATCTATCCTAGCTATCTATAACATCCTATCCACACCATTACTAACTACTATCCACACCATCACTAACTACCCATGCTGTCCTACCTACATTGCTGCTATCCACACTGTCACTATCCACACCATTGCCATGAGGTTGCTCCTTGTGCCCAGCTTCTCATATTCCTTCCTCATATTATTTACATGAAATTTATATTCCATGTACACTGAATCAACCAGTCATTCTCCTCCTCTTCTGACACCTTTACTGGGCAAGGAATCATGTATGGCTTTTCCTGCTCAACTGCCCCAAGCTCAATCATAATTTCTGCAGTAGAATCCAACTTCCAAAGTGGAAGATTTAGAATTGGATCTACTTTTTGGTAACCCAGCATTGCCTTGTGTATGCATAAAAAGACCCACCTATGCCCCCTGATAATCTCATGGATGAATATATTCTGAATCACCCCAACATTTAACCCTCAAAAGCAGATATAGTCACCAAGCTTGATTGTAGTCCATGTATTTCTTAATCTATTCCCATATGACAATCCAGGTGTTAGCTTTAATATACTCTTGACATACAGAGGGAAAGCTTGCATAGGAGGTATACACATTACCTGAAAAGAAAACTTATTTTGTGACACCACTGCAAGGGGGTTGATCCCATAGCTGAAACAAATAGCATATCATAATCCTATGCATATGCATCTTGTAGGCAGACAAGGAATGGATCTGAAAAGGGTAGATTATGTATGTACACAGGGAGATCCAGTGTATTTCAAACATAAGATGAAGAAATACAACTTGATGCTTGAGGAGCTAAGTGATTTGAGGTTGCCTGGATTGATAGACTGCTGTTGTCATCAAATGCTTTATTATCTGTAATTGAAGCCCAGCTTAACAGAGTGCAGAACACAGTCAGACAAGACTTGTACAGTGATTGGAGAGTAGATGTTATCTGGGGCTTGGAATGTTGAAATGATCCATCTAGAAGAAATTAGATGCTTTGGCAAAAGATCTCTTGCTTTAATAAAGCCTTTTTAATGTTGACATGGTTTGTTTGAGTCACAAAGTTTTTAAACAGGTGATGCTTGTCCTCCCCACTCAGCATATTATAGTTGTTGGGCACCCTGTATTCTGCAGCTTGAGTAACATAATGTAACCTAATATACATATTTGGGCACCACATCATCACATAGAACTCTCTGCTGGCTTTGGTCTCAATTGGCCAGCTGGTCATGATTGATATCCCACTTCCTGCTGGTGAGGGACTCCAAGTATTGATATATAATACCACTAATTGGGATTGAGATCAAGACTGTGGTCATGCAGGTCAGATCTCTTCTGCAGCAACAGCAGTGCATTTCAGCAGCTGCTGAAGGCCTCTATGGGCTTTCAGAATAATAGTCTTTAATTCTTGATGCTTATTGGGTTTTATAGATCAGCTTACTAACACAGAGTGGCTATGCACAATCACTGTAAAAATTGTGGTAATGATATCAACTGGGGCTTGACCATATCAAACAAAATTGTTGGAGAATATGCCTGGGCATAGGGTAGCTAAAATAAAAGATTCATCCAGCCAGTTTTCTTCCAGTTCACAGTGTAGTAAGATTAGTAAGAGAATTGACATGCAAGCATGTTCTTGAATCTGATAGCTTTCAAGATGGTGGATTGGGGATTGCAGACACCCCCATCCAGATGGGAATTGAAAGACCCATAATGCTATCAAAAACTTCTCTTGTTTATTAGCTGATAGCATTGTTCCTAAGAAAAGTTGATGTGCTAGCTTTGAAATGCCAGTATACTCTGAATGGCATGGATCTACAGGGCAAAAGGTGATAAAGTTCATACTGGGTGCAATTTAGGTAAGTGGTGAGCCATCATTGCTTATTCCCCATTTCTAGAAGAGCTTCTGTCTTTTCATCTTTGACTGGCCAGGGCCAGCAACAGATTCCCAGATCTGTAGGGTCTGATAGTGTGAGTGTCCAAGGCCTACAGTGTTGTAATCTAGATCTCTCTGCTCATCATTAATTATAAGACAGGAATGGCACCCCCTCTTTGCATTCTGAGATTTAAAACCAGCATTAAGCTGTTGTTGTAGCATATCACCTAAAAAGGCAAATATAAAACTAATGAGTGTTTGGCCTTCCAGCTTAATCTCATTGTCCAAATTTTGCAGTCCCATAAGTTTGTCCATGACATCTTTAAGGTTGCTTCCATGCAGCCCAAGTGTGACAGTATATACATGCTTGTGCCTGGCTCACGCCCATGATGGGAGAGCTGCAGGGATGAGGTAGATGCCTGTTAAGCTGTAGTACATATTCCAATAAAGCTTAAACCTGTTGATAAATAATTGGTATGGGAAAGATATGCATTTCCCAGGCATAAATGTGTTGATAAGCTGCTGTCACCCATATGTTGCTATTTTCAGTTCCCCACAGAGTGGAGACATAAGGTTTAGAGGCCAAACCTTTTCAAATGAGCCATTAACAACTCTTTGAACAAACAGCCCACCTGGGGTGTCATAGGGACAGTCTGAAAAATTTTTAAATTGATAATCTAGCTTCACAGGCAGTACCTGTTGTATCACATCTAGGGGTGCAAGGTAGGTAAAGGCTCCATCATGAAGAATAAGCTCATTGTCAGCAAAAGGTGGATCTGACTGGGATAACTCAAGTAGATGCCATAGTTTCACAGTGGCTTTTGATTTGGTAATTATAAATTGAACCTGCAATGTAACAGCTCCAGGAAAGAATGCAGCCTTGATATAATCCTTTCCAATGCAGGTAACTCATCCAATATGCAGGGGGGCATTTTCATTTAACTGTTGGCATGTACAGGCAGTTTGTCTACAGTAGTAGTAGATAAAGTCCAAAGGGAAAATGGGCTTATTATTGCTATTATAAGCAAACTCATCAGAAGTAGTTCAAATTGATGAGCCCCATGCTAGGAATTGCTATAGTTCTTTAGGTTCATCCACATATTCTGCCATTCCACAGTACATCTTATTTTGAAAGTCATCTGATTGCATAATTGAGGAAATGAGATCCACTAGATTAATAAAATATATAGGTTGCTGGTAGCCCACTGATCCTGATGCTATCTGATGAGTTGAGAGCTTCACATGATTGATGGGGATCTCTCCCTTTCATAATTCTAGTAAGGGAAACTGTCCCTTCAGATTTTGTTTCATTATCCCAAGGGTTCAAGGGAGAAGCCAGATTGACTTTATATCTTTCAGTGTATCAAGGACTTCTAGGAGTGCCTCATACTCCCATCTGGATATCCCTGTACTTTCACACCAGAGATCTAACATTAGCACAAACAGATCCATCTGGTTGAGTGATCAGTGATGTGGAATGGCTTGGGAGGACTCTGGTTTATCAGGCTGTGGAGGAGGAGGCATATCAAACAGTAGAGGAATGGAGGTAGCCTCTGTAACAGGGTCAAGCTGCTTGTCTGGGTACTAAACAAAGGAATCCTCAGGTAAATCATTTTGATATATGTTCTCATTCTGAATATCCTCTCAAGTGCTATTATCTACTTCCTCATCTAGTGTATGTGGTGTGTTCTCATCAAGGGAAATGGATATGTCTTCTGTATCATTGATGTCAGAGAGGCTATTAAGAAAGGTGGTTGCAAGTTAACTGGCATCCTAATAAAAAAAGTAGCAATTAGTTAACTGAACACATAGTATCAAAATAGATATTAGCATACATGGATAGCATCTGATGTAGGGTCATCCAGCTGTGGTACATCTGGTACTTTAATAGAGGGTAAAATATCCAATGTATCTGTACTGTCTGAAGCAGCTGTAGGAGGAGTATTGAGAGATCAAACAGTCCAAAAATCCAACCTCCCTTGACCTGATCTCAATGGCCTTCTAACTTGTAGGCTGTGCTGGGAGGCAGGTCATATTCATGGAATCTAGGGAGGCACCATTGTTCAGCACAAGTGAAGGTCTTAGGTACTTCAGGGCTGTTAGAGGACAAGCATAAAGCTTGATGAATCTAGCTATGCAGTGAGAGGATGGGAGTGTAGGTAGTATAAGAAACCAAGCACATGATTATGGTGCCTGACACCCCCACTCACTATAAGGAACAAGCAACTATTTACATAAAACTGAGTGTACAGGGTTGAGGTTTGATTCAAATCCAACCTGAAATGAAATAATTATTCTTCCTTCAATTAGCCATTAAAAATAAAGCTTTTGTGGGTGTGTAGCATTCAAATTTGATCTCTTGTTTTATATGGGGGTAGGGTCTGTAAATTGTTCAGGAGGCCACATTCATTCACAGCCATTAATTGTTAGATGGACCTGGGGGGGGTGGCATTCATTCAATTGTCATTGAACTGTTTATTTTCAAGGGATTAAACTGTTCATTCATATATTCAATGCATTTAAATGACACATTGAACCCCACAGCTTCATGGTAAAAATATTGTAGGTCCTCCATATATTCCTGTATTCTATATAGGAAGAAATTAACAAATCTATATGTTTTACAGGGAGTCTAAATACTCATCCATGTAGTCCACAATCTATGCATATGTATTCAGGGGACATCTGTCACACACTTTGGAGGCTATAGATGGTCCATACTCTAACTAGGTACTGAGGAGCCCTGCAAATGAAACAAGAGCTTAAAGGCTCAAGGCACCCACTGAAACTTAGCTATGTAGGAGCAGTTATAAAGATGGCTAGCATGGTCCACTGGGGGGTTAATTTCCATATAGATGGAGATATAAAGGTGGGAGGGAGTTGTTGTCAAAACATGCCAGTTGAGCTGTGGTTGGTCTTGATGAGGGATGACAGTCACATAGAGTAGCTGGCTGGGGGTGGTCTGTTTGATGCACCTGTTGAATGGCAGAAGGGAGGCTGTAGATGGCCTTGGGGATAGGAGGGTAGTCACATTTAATGTGCCTAGTAAATAGTGGAGGGAGACCATAGATGACCTTATTGGTGGCTGCATGGAGTAGCTGGTGAGGGGTGAGGGTGAACACATTTAATGCACCCATTGAACAGTGGGAGGCCATAGTGGACCTCAGGGAGATAATCACACTTGACATGCCTGTTGAATGGTGGAGAGGCCATAGTAGACCTCAGAGATAGAAGGGATAGATAGTGGAGGCTGTATTTAACCTCATCAATATTAATATCAGGGGGGGGGGGTGGTCATATTTTGATGCACCTGTTGAATGGTGGGAGGCCATAGTACACTGAATAGTGGCAGAGGCTGTATTTAACCTTATTAATAAGAGAAGAGTGGTCATGATTGTGAAAAAACTGGGTTATAATCTATTGGAGGATGAAAAGCTTGATGGGTTGAATTTACTATACAGTGAGAAAGAAGTGTAAGAAACTGAGAACATCATCATGGTGCCTGACATTTACTCATAGGCAATATCAGGGGTGTCTGGAAAATCACAGATTGGGGTTGAGATCAAAGATGATGAGCTGTGGTGTAGGAAACATAGCATGCTATTTTCAATTTTTTTCCACCCATTCAGTTGAGAGTTAATGTTCAAAATCTCAATGTTTAGCCAAGTCCTGGAACCTCATGATCTGCTGCTATGAGATGCCACTTTGGATTATCTAATCACCCCATCAAACCTTGCCTGCTACCAGCCAGAAGCTCCCCCATCAAAGCTCCTCACCACCCAGGCCTTAATTCATTCCTCCTGAAGTCCCACTACCACTTCTCTCTTGTGGGCACCTATATCCTGCAACTGATGCATATTTTTTTTACTGATATATTATCATTATAACTATCTAAATATATTACTTTGAATTTAAGGATTTCCTTAGATTTCTACACACCATAATAGCACTGCTAATCCCTGCATCTCAGAGCACCTACAGCTCCACATCCTCTTCAACTGCAAAGGTGAGAAGAAAATGGAACTCTGAGATCAAAATGTTTACTGAATTTTACTTCTATATAGCAATCATCTACTCAGCAGAATAGCTGCAATGAAAAACTAAGTTCTTCTAATACTATCTCATCAGATCTCATTCATTCTGATCTTCTCAAATACAACAGCTATGAATCCACAACACCAGATACATCTCCAGCTAATTCATACTCCCTATCTATCTCAATACCTCCTTCTACCCCATCTGGTGCATCTGGCATCAATGGATCCACAGCTCTCCACCAAAAGCATAGAGGAGTAGACAATAGCAATGCATCCACAAAGTGCATAAAGACAAGTGCATGAAGTAACAACATTGACCTGGAAGATATGAATGGGGTAGAGGATAACATGGATGATAAGAAAAAGAACACCTACAAAATGCATCAAATCTATAGGAAGGCAAAATAAATGTACATAATCCATCTTAGCCCTGAGGATGGCCCTGCAGTAATTCAACAAGTCCATAATGGAATTAGTGAGAATTCAGAGATGTACCATGAGTTGCTAAAGAAGATCCAGGATCTAGCAAAGAGATGGAAATTTCAGACTGTTAACCAGATGATTGTAAGTTATTCAAAATTATATACTGTATAATATTAAGATCCCTGCTAACCATATATCTATCTACAGACCTATGTGAAGAATGAAAAGGAGGTGCAACAGCAGGAAAATCCAGACTGGTCAATTATAAATGTGAAGGATAAGAAACCATTATTCAACTTCTTCATCCATTAATTCACTAAAGAGAACTTTATCCTTGTCTTTTTCTTCTGCTCTGACATTCTTGACTTCAACAACTCAATGCCATTAGCAAAATGATATATGAGATATAAGGCTTCTCATACTTCTGCATTTAATTATCTATGATCAGAGTAACTAATGATTATGCATTATGCACCAGCCCCTCAGAAATCTTCACTAACCTTGCTGTGGAGGCAAAACTCCATTATGATGTTGTTAAGGAGTTTGGCTAGTATTCTGCAGAGACTGTAGGATCTCATGTGCAGCTTCTCAATTTCTGGGATAATCTTGGGTCTGCTTCAGACTTTGATGGTGTCCATCACAGTGAGTTTGCTGAGGTTGTAGCTAAACCTTGGAAGAGCACAGTAAAATCCAAGCAGGCTAAAATTGTTCCTACCCTTCTTACAGAATCTGATTGCCCTGCTGAAACAAGTGAGAACTCATGTGTTTACTAAATTCTTCAGCCTTTATCTTCATCTTTATGACTTCTATGTCTGTCTTTCTATAAACACATTACTATGGCTTTTCTACATTGTTACTATCAGTTATATATCCCTGTGTAGGGGAGTTTGAGTGGATCTTTATGGGTGGCAGATTTACAGATAGTGGATTTACAGATAAAGTTATGAGTGGGAATTATTTTAATATTAAGAATTTACTACATTACTGTATGATATGATTAAGAAAGCTTATAATATTATTGATCTTAAGTTAATTATAGTTCATTCTCTGATTATAATTGTGACATTATCTCATTGCATAATATCCATTTGTGATTCCTCCCTCATGTAATAGCTGGCAGTGTGATATCCTCTCTCAGATCAGTAAGTAGTTGAATATATTTCAGAACCTGCTTATTTGACTTTAGTGTATTTCCATAATTCTCCAAATACAGTATCTTTTTGATTTCCTAGTTTAAGCATCTCCAGGCATGCCATGCAGCAAAGTGTTGGATCCAATCAAGAGGACCAGTTCAGGTGTCATTTGTTGGATGACAAGGCTGTACATATGAAAGTTTAGACTGCCTGTGTTTCCTTTGAATAGAGGTAGGTATTGCAAGTTCACTATTCTGATGTGATGGAGCAACTGGTGGATCAGTGGACTGAAACATCACTAGAGATATTTATAGGGACTAAGAGATATTTTTGTGCATATTTTCATCAGGTGAAGTTGAGTGCTCAGTATCATAAGTGTCATCAGCATTATTGTCATTATTATCACTGTAGGGTAGACAGCCCAGCATCTCTTCATAGAAGGAGGGTGTTTTGATATAGTGAAGCCCATCAGTTGAGACATCA
The DNA here is from genome assembly GCA_032988465.1 of Onygenales sp. PD_10. Classification (NCBI taxonomy): domain Eukaryota; kingdom Fungi; phylum Ascomycota; class Eurotiomycetes; order Onygenales; species Onygenales sp. PD_10. The sequence goes on from JANTQH010000114.1 coordinate 91,311, forward strand.
AAAATGCCTGATGTCACTATGCCCTTGTGTAAAATGTTAGCTGTTAACTCTAATTAATGAATAATAGATACTTACATATCAGGGGCCCTGCCTGGCCATAGATAAATGTAGATTTCAACTGCTGAAGGCCTCAGGAAGCTTCAGGCAGGAGGTGGCTGTCTATGTGCTGAGAGGAAGTTGATAATCAACCTATAGAGCCTATTTGTTGCATAGTCACATCCTCACAGCATGGGAGATAATAGGTTTCCACCTGACATGGCAGAGTTGCCTGTATAATGGTCATCATTTCATTGATAATAAATATATCACTGCTGCAACCATTAACCATTCTAGAGACCATGAAAATAGCTGGACATAGTGAGTGTGGCAACATCTTTTGTGTGGAGACAGGTTAAAAACTGCCTCATAGCAAAGGACTGGTGGCATAACCATTTTTGGACTAGTGCAGTGGAAAAACAGTTTATCCACTGTTAAATGCTCCCATATTCGACCGCTATGGAAGCTGTTTCCTGTTATGGGGAGTGTAGGTCCTGCCAAGATGTAGTGTGGCACCCTCTGGCTATTTTTAGAGGCGTAACGTCCAATTCTGCGATTGGGCTGAGCAGGAGAAATATCTGCGGCGGTTGCAGGCAAAGCCACAGACATAGGAAATCAACTGTGAGGAAGGGGATGCTGCGACAGGGAAATTGGTTAAGTTATGGGAATGGGTGAGGCTTTGGCTGCTGCTTTCCTTCTGGGTTCCTGGAGCTTACCGGTAAAAATGTGCGATCTTCGTGCTGAAAATAAGAAATTTTGGGCTGATATGGCTAGCGCACAGATAGGATAGGGCTCTGGCATTTGTCGTTCTTACGTCTGATAGGCTGCGTCGAGTGGAAGGAGTCGACAGCTGATGTGGAGACAGCTGAACACTGTGACCGTACCGATACCAGAAATACCAGTTCCCTCCACACGCGAGATGCCGCAGAATGGCCCGAAGAGGCCTAGCCGCAGCACGCAGCGTATCCGCCGGCCGTAACACACGCGGGGCCACAGCCACAGCAGTAGGCCGCAAGCAGCCTAGCGTGGTCGTAAAATAGAAACAGCGTGGCCCGTTCCTCGCCGTAGCCGACCCGCCGCGTCAGGCCTGCTGCTCCTGCCGTATTGCCACGCCCCGGTACGCGTATTGTGAGCCCAGCTCCCCGCTGCCCGCGCCGTGGAAACAGCCCGCCACAGCCCCGGCCCCGCGTACTGCCACGGCCCGTCGTCTCAGCCATGGCTAGCGGGGTATTAGCGCATCCTGAGGAATGGCGCTAGCCCGGGCAGTCTTGGCGCGGCCGACACGCTGCGCATCGCCAGCAATAAAAAGGATCTCTGCTCGCTGTCAGCAGAATTTTCTGTCAACTATCCCATTGTCCTGTCCTCAGCCGTCTTTTGTGCTGTGTTCTGCAGACGTTGTCTGTCTTTCGTTGTTGCTTTCGCCGTTGTTGTGTACTCTTCGTTTCGTGCACAGCGTTGATACCCTCCCCTCCGCCTAACTTGAATCTCCTGCGTGTTTATCTATTTTCAGCCGCATTTCCACTTCGTCAACCACGTCCTCCCTCTCCTCTCCCCCAACCTCCTCTCGATCGCATCAGATTAATCTTCACATTCCGTCAACATGGGCAAGGGAGGCAGAATCGCGTGTATCTTCACGCCATACATCCTCACACTCGGTTCGCTTGCCTGTCTAATCCTCGTCGGATTGGGCATGACAAAGTCGTCGAGCCCGCTGAACACATTCTACTTTGTAAAGGTGCGTCCAATTCATGCGGAAAATACCGTCCTATACCTCTGCTAATGTCTCCTTCCTCGTTCAGGCCGATCTAAAAGACCTAGATACCAACTCAGATGGCATAGCCGAGAAACTATTACCGTTCACCAAGGGTCTCCAGCAAGCAGATGCCAGGGGCGAGATCCACGATTACTATCAGATTGGTCTGTGGAACCACTGCTACAAAGATGAAGATGACAAGGACTGGCAATGCACCGACCGCAAGACCAAGTACTACTTCGACCCGGTCGAAGAATGGGGTCTCGATGACAGCCAAGCCGAGGGCTTCCTCCCAGATCGTCTCGATGATGGCATCAGTGCGTACAAAAAGGTCACTGGATGGATGTTTGTCGCCTTCGTCATTGCCTTCGTCGCTACTCTTGTCGAGATCCTCGTTGGTATCTCCGCAATCTTCAGCAGATGGGGTAGTCTGGTCACGACCATCGTTTCAGCTGTATGTTTTTCGATACCCCCAATTTTTTTTAAAAAAAGAAGTTTAACAAACATAAACTAACCCACTCCCAGATCTCCTCCTTTTTCTGCTTTGCTGCCGCCGTCACCGCTACCGCTTTGTACGCCATCTTGGTCGGAGCAGTAAATGCCTCTCTCAAGCCATACGAGATCAAATCCTCGCTTGGAAAGAACATGTTCGTCACTCTATGGATTGGTGTTGCCTTGTCCCTCGCCTCCGGACTCTTCTGGTTCCTCAGCGTGTGCTGCTGCTCTGGCCGCTCACCATACAGCCACGACGATAAACGTGGCAAGCGCACCCACGCCGAGAAGACTCCTTACACCTACGAGCGTGTCGCCAGCCCCTATGGAGGTCCCCAGGCCGGCTCCTCTGTCCCTCTCGCCTCCATGCCCGCTCCTCCTGCTGGTCGCGATATGGCTTATGAGCCCTTCAGACACGATTCGCGCGCATAAATGGACAAGACTTTTATAAAATAACAAACCACAAGAGAGAGAGAGAGAGAAAGGCATTGAGGTGTCTTCAATTTTCTTAGAACCGGAAATGGCGTATCTTTCATGAACGGAATCTTTTTAATGAGGCCTTATCATCATCAATGGTGCATGCACTTTTCTGGAATGCTCCCTTCCATCCACATCACTCTCACCACACATCTACACCACACGCACATACACACCCCGATTCGATCCGACAAACGAACATCCCTATAGTACTACTTAGCCTCGAAAGCGGAAGGAATACCCCTACATCGAATTTTTTGAGCCAGTTTACTACAATTTACGCATTCATGTATTTCCATGTTGTTCAGTTTTTCTTTGTTATATATCAGATATATTTTTTGCGATTTCCATGGTTTTTTTTTTTTTTTTTTTTCTTGTGTTGTTTTTGATATACATACTACTCCAGGTCTCAACTTTTAATGAAAACGGACGCCGATTTTTGATATGAAATATATGTATATTCCTCTGTTGATGTGGCTATTACGTATGGGTTGAGTGTACACTTCGAAATGAAAAGGCAAGTTCTTGTGAGTCAAGTGAAAACGAAATCAAAAACGAAAACGAAAATGCAAATGAGACGAAGACAGCGGGAGACATAGTTGCGTCCGCACTAAATAAATATCCGCGATACCGAATGCCCACATTTACCCAGCCGCTGAGCCTCGCAGCGACTGATTTCGGAACCATGATATTCCGAACCGCCCCTTTCCCCCTGAACAACATCCATCTTCCCACCACAACCTCCAAGCCGATGACGGGTAATCCGCACCAGCAGAACGAGTGAGTCGGGCCACCCCTTTCTGACCGTATGTATCAGGGCACAGGGGGTTGCTGTTGAACTAACTACCACCTGAGAGTCACCTGAATTCACAGCATTGGACACTGGACATTATGCAAAATAATTGGATAGTATGGGGGTTTGGCAGTACGGATGGAATGTTCAGCAAGCACATCCTCTCCTCCCTTGCGAAAGCAAGGGAGAGAACTATCAGGGAGGAAGAAGCAAGTGCATATATCTAGGCTTGAGACCCTTCTAAGAATTCCATGCTGCATGTGAGTTGGTCGACTTGTCTGAGTAACTTATACACTAACTTAATTCTGACACGCAGTCAATGAAATGACATACAATCGCATCTAGGATTGGATACAATTGCATTCAAAGCAGAGCACAGAGCTTAACCCTGCCATCTACATTTCCACCATCATCCCGCCCCCCTTAAAGAGGCCATCCCCCGCGCATCTTCGGAGATTGTATGTACATACATACATACAGCTCAACCTTCCCTGTTGGCGATAAACCCTCCCCTACAACCTCATTCCCGCCATCATGCATGCGCAAACTGCAACTCACCGAGGACGCCGAACTGTGTCAGGACAGGACGGACTTGTGGAATATGATTATTCTTCTCATGAGAGTTAATACCAGGCTCGGGACATAGTTTTAGTAGGTTGGATTCTGATTCGCGGCATGTGGCTCGGTCATAAACGCTATTGATTACGGGTTGGAAGGTGGGGTTTTTCTACAAACGGCGGGATGGTGAATGATTCTTGTGGGAATTAGAGACAGGATTTTTTTTGGCTTTTTTAGCAAATAGCCTGCCGCCTCCTAAAGCGAGTCAGTCACCTTTCAAAGGAGAAGCTTCGCATTCAACCATTTCCTCTGGCACCTCAATATGCGCAGCAATAACCACAGCTGCGTGACACGAGGAGCTGCCACAAACCCCTCCGACCACAGCAAATGTGTGCATCATCTGCTGAAGGAACCGTGCGTTTTGGCTGACCCTGTTTGTGAACTCAAGAGTTCAACCCAACAATCTCTGCAGTGCCGTTTGTTTGCCCATTTTTTTAAATCAAACGGCGGCACAAGTGCCTGTGTTTCCCAGACCCTGTTACTGCTGATAACCTGATGATATCAAACTTTGGGGAAAGAAAATATGATATACTACCCAGAGCAGACCAGCAGCACAACAATCTAGCCCCCGTAGGGAAATGTTTGCTTTAGCCAGCATTCCAAAGCCCGTCCGCGTTGAGAACGCAACGAAAGCCCCCTCTTCGCGCAAAAACATAGCAGGATATAAGACCAGCGAGAAAAAACCCCACAGAATCACCATTTTCTCAATGATAGGAGGTTTATTTGTTCCAAGTCTTGCGATCCGTGACCTCCTTTTTCTCAACTGCTTCTAAAAATTGGAATCATTTCAATCCCACCCACCCCCCCCGCCTAACACTCCATCGCTTCCATCACAGGCCTCGAAAAAGGAACAAGTCCTGCTCCCTCCTCCCCCCCCTCCCCATCTCTCATCTCAGCGCCGCCGCCGCCTTTTTTGCAAGCTGATTCGATGACAAACCTGACTGACTTTTCAGAAAATAAACAAACAAACAAACAGCAGAAAAAGAAAAAGAACAGAACATGAAACCTTGTCCATCCTGCGGCGGCTCCGGCATGGGAGGAGGCGAAGGGGCCTGTGCGATCTGTCAGGGTTCTGGGAAGGGAAGGGAAGGGGTAACTTAATTAGTTTAGTTAGTGGGGCTACGAACGAGGTAGTTATGTGACGAAAAAAATGGAAATTTCTTTGCTTGTGGTCGATGCGATGGGAGAAATAAATAATCTCTTTCCCAAAGCAACGAGGAGCTTCGATGGTGTTAATTCCCGGGTTGTGTTGAGAAGAAGGGGGTCGTTTTAAGGGGGACTGGTTTGGGCTGGTTTTTCGGACTGTTTCTGTCCAATCCGTTTTAAGGGAGGGGGGGGGGGGGTTCGCTGGGGCGTTTCAACATGCTCTTTGGCACACTGGTTACAGGCGTTCTTCGTGTATTGCGATTTCAATGATAAAAGATACTTTTCAAGTTCGAGGACTTTCTTCTGATGGATGTAAGGGCGTTGATGCTGAGAGAATATCAGTGTCACTCTTGTATTGTGCTAGAAAGTAGGGCAGGAATCAGTACGGTTTTAAGGATAATTTCACACAAGCCAGCGAACCCCCTTTACTAAGCAGGTTGCGGAAAGACTGTAATTTGGCCTGTATGGGGGTGCATGTGAGGTCATAGGACTGTGTTTTTGGCTCCTTACCTAGGTATTTACCCTTTTTTCTATAATTAAGGAAGAGAGAGAGAAGAGAAATAGAAGAGAGTTAGTTAATACAAACACTCCGAAAATATCTTACAGCCCCCCCTAACAAATAGCAGAACCTCTATCTCGAACTCTCGAATGCCCCCAATATCATCTCATACACACCAAGCGTAATCGCGGCAGACGGGATCGCACGGAGCAGATGTGGCGTCAACCCACCATACAATGCTCGGGCTCCGTCTTCAACCCATATCCGTCGAAAGCACTGTACAACACCGGTGTATTTAAGCTGGCCATCGCTCATGGGCGCTTGTCGTAATCTCGTTCTAACAACCTAGGATAAGATAAGATAGATAGTGTCAACTCCGTGACGTTAATCACATTAAAACACGGGGCGTAAAGTTTTTTTTTTTTACCTCGTGAGGATACGCAACGAAAACCGCGAGGAGTTTCGCGAAACCTGCTGCACCACCCATGCCGATCCACTCTATCGCTCGGGAGCTGACTGATTGGTTTCGAGAAATGTCAGATACTGTCTCCGTTCGCCTGATGGCAACCTTCATTTGCTCGTAGAGGGCGAGATGCAATGTTGTCTCCAGCGCTCCCAAATAACTCGCCCCTAATCCTCTATACAGTCCTCTAAAGCCCTCATGCCGAAGCACCTGACTAATACAATCAAGACTATTCTTGTACCGTCTCTGAACCAGCGTGCCGGTAGCCTGGCGGGAACGGTCCAACTGCATGCGCGTTTTTATAAGCCATATCGGGTTCGTAGCCGTGCCTGTCACTATACCCGCCGTGGCGGCTGCAATGGTATGGCCCAACACACCATCCTTTTCGCAAATATTATTCTCAGAAATGAACCGCTTGCAGTTCCCGTATGTGTAAAACTTGATCGCGCTGGCTGGGACAACACCGAGGAGATTAGGTCCTAGACCCCTGAAAAGGCTCCGCCATCCCTCGGCACGGTGGATGGAGAATAGGAGCCGGAAAGTCTCATAAAAATGATGCACGGGCGTGCGTATTGGATGTAATGCAATGGGCCGATTCTTGTCGAATTTAATCTGGTAGAAATCGGACTGTAAACGGGTCCTCAGTACATCTAGAGGAGATGTCAGGAGCGCAGTTGCTAGCCCTCCACCTCTGCCCCAACAGAAGAGAAAGTTAGTGCTGCAAAATTGGAGGGAGACACGGCCCAGAACTGACGGACTCACGCGCCAGCAATGAAATGCGACAAGGATTTGATCGCGGCCTCTCCTCCGGGCGTTGGCGGGCTAGTAGCCTTCAGTAGCGGCGCATTTTTAAGGCTGTGGGGCCCGTCCACGCCCATATTCTGCATAGTTGGACCGGCGTTGGTGATGCGATTTTGTGCGGAACTACAGTGCTTGGCCAGAAGTTTGAAACCCCCCCCTGCCATGCTAGGCCAAAAGTAGTATAAATCCATTTAGTTAGTAGGCAGTATATAGTCACATGACATTTGTTTACATAGGGGAGAGGTGTATACAATCACTATACAACCAACCACCAACACATTCAACATCATATACTACAGACATACTGCCTCTTATTCTATCATCCAAAATGGTCCACTGTAAAGAACTGAGCCCTCAAATGTGCTCTCATATTTATGAGCTATAAGATGCACACTTTTCTTACATCAAGATCCATGCAATGCACCTGGAAATCCCACTATCCACTATCAAAACAACTATCTAATAATCCACTGAGTGAGCCAATTAAGTGTCAAAACTGCAATCTGGAGCCCCAAGAAAGCTAATAGAGAAGGAGAGGAATCACCTCTATAATATAGTTATTCATGTTAATTTTCATGTCTCAGTTGCTAAGCTCTGTGGTGAAGTTGATGACAGAGTTAAAAAACAATCTATATGGTAATTGATGAATGAGATGAGAAGGCAGAAGTAGATCTAATAAGTACACCTAGAAATCAAATCTTATCATACTATTTAATGTCTTGTCTGGGCTCTATACCATTAAAATCACACAGTTGAGGATTGGAAAAGAGTCAAATAGTCAGATGAATGTACTGTTAAATATAATGCTAATATAACTATAAGATAGATCTATTTATATCTGGTAGAGTAAATTATCCAATGAGATATCAAGAAGGTATGATGTGGAAAATTAATGAAAAAGATACTCTAGATGTATTATAGATTAGCTTCAGAACTCTCAACAATCTAATAATATTTATAAATGATAATATTAACCTCAGTAGCCTACTCAATATAAATGAAGAAATTTATAAGTCTCTGATCTTCTCTTCCCATTAGCAAGTAAACTTCATTTGATTGGCACTATATAATATAAAATAATATTCCAGCTATATGACATACTAATGCATATTCCTACTAATATTTCAGTTAAATATCTCAGTAATTATTCAATTAATCTCTTTTCTTTATTTTTTTCAGGCCCCATTTATTCACATCAGCAAATTGTTTATTTAGCTCAGAAATTGTTATCCTAAATTCACTGTCTTTACTGGCCATGTTACATGGATTAAGTGGGGCATGCATGGAGCTGAGCCTGGACAGGCCCCTAGTATATTTAGTTTGCTAGTATCCAGATATGCTACATATATTATCTCAGTCCTAGTAGCTATTCTCTGCACTAGCTCTGATTTAGCCTGCCCTGCATGAGTGCTCCAGTCTGGCAGGGATGCTCTGCACTGGCTCAGATCTCTAGGAGGCTTGCTCAGAGCCAGCCTAGCCCTAGCTCAGGCTAAATACTTCTTGCTAAGTGTATTTATCATACTTGCTTCCCTGCTCTGTGCCAGTATTATGTAACATATCCAAACTAGCTGTTCTCAGCTTAAGCTGAGGCCTCTCTCCAGTAGTTACATGACACTCAGTAGACAGAGCTCTATATGACCAGACTGGCTGATGATTAATCTAGCTGACCTCCTTACCTACACTCATATGATTAGACTGGCTGGAGGTTTATCTGATTGCCCTATCTCACACTTTATCCTCTTTCATCATTATAAACCTACTTCCTCTATCTCACCTGTTAGCTTATATCATCCTTCTATATTCTTGCCCTAAGCTGCACATTGCTGATCTGCCACCTCTGCTATGGAATCCTAAAAAGATTTTACAACTGATGAGGAGTGGTTTCAGTATAACACCTTTAATGGCATAAGACATACTGATATGCAAGGTAGTATAGTTTATATATGCACACCTGAGTCTTCTCTAATACCACTGGTTACTAACAGGCATATAGAACATGGCTGTAACCTTGATTGCAGAGCTTATATAATTAAATGATAAATCCTTCTTCACTACTATTAGTTTATTGAGCTGAACACTGTGCTTGCATTTACATTACATCATTAAGTATAATACATTTAGTTGCTGGAAAACACCATTGATTAGTATGAGTATATGTTAATTGTCTTTAACCCCTAATAACTCTTGCAATTACTGATTAAGAATGCAGAATAATGCCTTGAACATAATAAACTCTTTCTAAAGTCATATGATTTATACCTTAAGTTCCCATAAGAATACTTCAAGATGTTTTTCAATTCTCTTGAACACATACTCTATGGTGAATATGACTTTCCACAATTTCATCACCTAAGGAAAAGAATGCTAGATCATAACTTCATCAAGAATATCTTTATAGTAATGAATTGTATTTGTCAGGTCAGCAAGAAGGCAGTCAAGTTTTTATGAACTAAAATCAATGTTCTTCTTTCATTTTACATCAGGCACCCTGGTTGATATGATGTTGATAGCCTAATAATCATAGCCTCTGATGCCTGTAATAGATTGCAGTGAAAAAAGGAAGAATAATAGTATATTAAGTTAGGCTCTTCATAATTATCAGCAGCCAGTGTTCCAGCATTAGATGAGTCCTCCAATGAAGAGTTTTAAGAGCTAGATGAGTACTCAGATGATGAGTTATAGCCAGCCTCAAAAAAACATGATTGAGATGAATATAGGGATGGATATTCCTTGTTCAGGCTATAGATGCTCTTTGAGGCTGACATGAAAGCTGAGGGCTTGGAGATCTATTAGGGATCTTACTTGAGATATATAAAAAGCATGAAATTGGACTAGGCAAATAAATCTATCTGTATGTAACTCAAAGATGTGAAAGAACTCTGTTACAATTCACCTCCCTCTATAGTTAGTACCAGACAATGAGATAGTAAGTAAAGAGGTGTTTCTTCCATTGTGTACTAATATCTTTAATTTCATTATACATACTTGTATCTCCAGTACAAACCATTATTAATCATACACATAAAGAGGAATAATAATGCTTTATCAAGATAGGATTCCATTATATGATTATTACTTTATATCAGTATTCTATATTTCCTTTGATTTGCAGCTTTGGGGGGTCATAGTAAGAATAGTCACAAATAGAACTTGAATGACCCAAGCATAGTACTTTTATTACTACTTGGCTTTGTTAATGAAGAGTATATATGCCCATGACACCCTAGTACTATAAACAGTTCAAATGCAAAAGACCCTACCTACTAGTATAGTAATCTTTGCAGTGTTCTCAATCTTATTTTCTCATATCAGCTGCTACTCTTCCCTCTGAATTCAATTAACTTCACTGATTTACTAGTATTATCACAGGCAGGCAAGCTAGTGGACCACATTCCTCAGCTTAAGCCCAGTTAGTACATACATTCTTAACCCTTCTACCATGATTTTAAACTCTCTTTCTGACAACCTTCTTAACACTGCCAGCATTGCACACTGTCAACACTCCCACCTCCACAATGTTGTCAAATGTTTGTTTCTACCCTCCCCAGCCAAATTTACTTGTGTAATCCTGAAAAACTAATTATTTAAGAGAAAATCAGCTGAAGATCACATTGAAATCATTAGTTATATACACCTGCACCTATTTAAATCACAACATCAAGGTGAGCTGTATTCCATATTCATGCACTTAGTCAGCATTCACACTAACAGGCACTTAGCCATATTCAGACTAATGTGAGCTGAGCTTAAGCTGAGGCCACTACTCATCTCCTCCCTTTCCCCCCACTCTGAATGCCAAGATATCTACTACAACCTTATTCTAACATTATCATAAGACCTTATACTGAACTAAAAATATGCTACCCAAAAAAGTGGCTGCTGCAAAGCCAAAACTGCCAGAAACTAACAAATAATGGATACACTCAAAGTTTCTGGGCATCAAGATCAAACTTATCAAACCTGATCAGCTTCAATTGTTCAGATTACTACTTATTAATTACTTAGGTTTCCCTACAGTAAATTTATTCATTGAATATCTCAAAAAGCCCAGCATTAATATCATCCTCCAGGAGTTTATCACCTTGCATAGATCCTCCTACAGCCACACTGGGGCTAATCATAAATTCAGAAGCTGTGTGGAAATTATCCATCTCATGACTCTCTATAATGATCATGTTTTCTGATGTGATTTCAAGGAAATACTTCAGAATGATGACCTAATTCAGGTCAAAGAACATTTAAAAGCTGTGCTTATCACATACATCCATATCATTGATATTCTGACTCAATCTTTACTGGATGGGGTTGATTTAGACCCTACAAATAACCCTAAGCATCTTTTTGCAATGATATGGCTCATGAAATTCATATTGAAGAGACTAGAAAGCTACTTCAATGCTAACAACATCAAGGTTGAAACCCCTCAGTATTAGACCAATTTAGAGTATTCTTTCAACAACTTGGATATGAGTTGAGAATTGTCTGATATTCAACCTTTAATGTAGCAGTATGACCAGATTGGGCCTATGTGACCACTTAATGAAGATGATGCTGATGGTGATTTGGATTCAAATACTTCAGACCATATAAATATAATTAAATCTGAGGTGGCTGAATAGGTATTAGGTGTGGATTTCCCCTGTCTGACCCCCAATGAAGAAGTAGCACTCATTAAATATCTAACATCTAGTCTGACTGACCTCTTCAAGCTTCACAAGATAAAGATCCCCCAAAATATTTCTACTAGTATCCTTGCCAAACTCTCCACATTCTGAGACAATGAGTTATTAGCCACTGCTGATAACAATGATAAGGAGCATGAAGTAATGTCAGATAAATTGCAAGAGCTATTAAATTCATCTAGTATATCTCTACTATTCTATGAAGAGTCTATATTCCTGCTTGGCATTAACCCAAATTCACCCATAGTTAATGAGCTTTTACTTATGTCATGGCAAGTGATAGGGATGGCCACCTTAGTCTCTATCCTGCAATGCCAGTATGCAGTAATACTTTCCAATCAAATGAGACTTAGAAAAACTATTCAAGGACTTAACACCATACATTTCCTCAACCAACTACAATATATGACTGAATTCCACCCAACTCTGATCTTTGTCCTCTCCCACCTCATTTATACTTGAATCAATGAAGTTCAAGCCTAATTTCCAGGTCATTTCAACCTGAAGGTCTTTTATTCCTGCACTGGTGCAGGCAGCATATCCAATGTGAGAAAGTGATCACTAATTATCAAGAAAGAACAACTAAGAGATCTCATGTTGAATGTTGACCTAAATAACCCTGAATCTGCAAAGATTATTATTTTGACCTCATATTCCACCTGGAGTCATCATATGTCCTGGAAGCTACCTGCTCTTAGCTTAAGCTAAGAGCAGCTGCCCTCTGCTGACCCAGCAGCCTCTACTCAGGAAAACTACCTTATAGATCTGCTGAATATATATGAGGAGCTTAACCTGAGTAAGGAGAAGGTTTAGTCACTATGGCTAAATAACTGTCTATTTGGGCTGGTAATACTAGACAAGGCTCATGCAATTAAGAATGTCCAGATGCACATACATCAGTTAATTGCCTAAATTCCACACCATAATATTCTATTTATTACTGGCACTCTCATGTTTAACCATGCAATTGATCTTCTGGGTCCACTGTTACTCTCCTATAAGAAGGAGCATATAGGAGTGGTCAACTACCAGCTACTTGATAACCTGCTTACTGAGTATGAGCAAGTGCCTGAACATGGATCTAAGAGCTTACATATAATAGATCCACTCCTGTTTTGCAAACTTTTTGCTGATAGTACAGTCACCCATAATCATGTGCTTAATAATATTCCCAAGATTCTGAATAGAATAATACTGTGGCATACAACTGATTCATTAATATCCATTAAGATTAAGACTGACCCAATAATGCAGGGCTAAATCACCATTGTGAGTGGCTGCATCCCCCTATACACCATTGTTATAGTGAACTGCCAGTTTGAAATTGAGCAGTTAGCTGAGTACTACTTAGTGCATACTAGCCTTGCTTCCTATTTACAGATCAAAGAAAGTTCAATCAAAAAAACTACTGAAACCACACCAACTGGTGATGCTCCAGACTTGCCTGGCAGCAAATTTGACATATTAGTGTATAGATAGTTAAGGCATGCATCTTTCTCCCTCACACTCTTCTGCCTCTTTTGGGCCACATGCATCAAAAATGAAGGAAATTTAGCAAGTGATATTAACAAATAGTGACAAAAGGTGGGCAGCAGTGCACAGTGGTTTTTGTCTAAAGCCATAATGAATCATTCCATCCCTTTTATACTGCTCAATCATGCATGGGTGACCAGTTTACTATGCAGATTGACACCTAAATTCCCTCATCTCTTATCCATTATCAATAAGATAGTGATAAAGAATGAATGAGAGTTGCTTATCTTTTGTGCATTTCTGATGTCACAGTTTCAAATAGAACTCTTTACAGTGTTGTTCAACATAGAGGTGGGGGTAATCAAATCATCAATGGAGGGCTACAAGCACACTGAGGTCATTGAGAAGTTTAATAACCCTCACCATGCAATGAAGGTCCTAGTGTTGGAATATTAAACTAAGGTAACTAGTTTGAACCTTCATCACACATATTCTAATATGGTGCTCCTGAAACTGCTAGGTAATAATAATGATACACTTCAGGCCCTACATTGTGTTCACTGGATCAATCAGACTTCCCCACAATGAATTTGGATACTTTCAATGGCAAACTCCTTTGACTGCTTTGTTGAGGTAAAGGCCTCAGCCAAATTTACATCTCAGATTATTGCCCAGGGCCCTGCAGCATTTACTGACCTTAGCTTAAGCTGAGGAGAGCCCCTCTCATTGTCTGTGCAGAAAGAAGTCAAAGAGGCAATTAAGTTAAGAGTAGCTAAGGTGATACAGTAAATATTTGAATAGATCAAGTTTCATCTGCTCTGAGGAAACATTGAGGATCTTGGTCTGAGCCCCTTACAGATCAATGGACTCAAGCATTTTAATGTAACTGTAAACTTCAATTCTATGCAAGTTACTCACTTGAAGAAGATGCTTAGAATTGAGTTCCCTGCAAAGAACTCCTAGACATCTCTTCATATAGCTCTACTACCTTGTTCAACCCTGCTGAGAAGTCAAATGAATGTTAATATCTTCTCTGATTCATTAGATTTGTCAGAACTATCACTATCTCCCCCTTCCTCCAGTAATGCCAGTTCAAATCCTTAGCACAGACCTGCCCCTACTGACAGGGAACTTCCCCCTAAAAAAAAAAAGAAATTCACAATAGGAGGGTTCCCTAGTAGTGTGGTAGACCTCTCATCTCCACTCTGCCATTTCAGTAGATTGACAAAATCAAACTAAATTTCCTACCACTATTTTTTTTTTCCTTCAAGAATACTGTTTGCTCTTCAGCTTAAGCTGAGGTTTATAGCTTATGCTCCTGTCTCTATCCTTCTATTTTCCTTTGATAATACTGTGTGTTCTCTAGCTTAAGCTGAGGTTTGTTGCATGTGCTCCTGTTTTAATAAGACATTATTACTACTAGTATGGATGTTACTATAATAGATACTTATCTTAGTTACTATGCTAATGAAATTGTATTTCTGATCCTTTCTTTTTCAATCACTTAACTTCACTAGATCTAAGTAGGATAGCTGGTTGTCACATGACTATTAATGCTGAAATTCTAGATTTAGAATTTTTCAATTCATTTTAATTGTTAAATCCCTCCATACTCCAACTTTTATCCTCTGAATATAAAGAACTCTGCCTATACCTGTGGCTGCCTATATTGCTGCAAATCTGTCAGTAGCTAGAGTAGCCTCAGTCATCATCAATAGAAATGCAAGGCAACAATTCAAGCAAGATAGAAAGCATTAGAGATGATGTTAACTACCAGTCAATCCACTATTCCTCCACCAGCACCTATATAATCTCTCACAGAACATACTCTTATGGCCCTATCATCCAGTAAACCACCACAGGAACCTAGAGGGGATGCTAGTGGAGACTTGAACATACTAGACAATAGTTCTGATACTATGCTAAACCCCACTGCCATGGATAATGGTATGGACATGAAACCCACCTTGAATCACATCAATGTCAGTGTAGGTATTATCACAGCTTTAAAGGTTATGGCTACTAGTATTAAAGATAATACTAACCCTATGGTATCTACTAGGAACAAGATATAAACCCAGAGGCAGCCTTCTTTATCTCATTACCACCACTATGAGCTGCAAAAACCTCAGTTTCAAACATCTATATTATTATCTATGAAGAACTCTTACTACAATCAGCTGGGTGTCTAGTTTCAGGTTGCATTAACCTAATATCCAACTTCTCCATCAGAATAACAATAGCCCAGTATGGGGGCTTTAAAAGTGAGATTGAATATGATCTTGCACAGTTCTTTCTTAACACTGGACTTTCCAGTGGTGTTATCAACTAATTCCTCACCTCACCCTATCTTCATACTGTTATCAATGGACTCTCCTTCCACACTACCCAACAGTTCCATAGCATTATTGACAGTGGTCTAACCACAGATGAGGCACAATGTGATGAATTTATTAACATCATAATATTAATAATATTCACTGATGGAATAATAATCAATGCCACTCTCTCACACTAAAGAATGAACAATGTTATTTGCTGATTACTCAGGCACCTTCCATTCAAGGACTTCCTACAGTATGCATCTATATAGCAGTTCTCTAAGTTAAATCAATGAATATATACTGAGATGCATACAGCCAACTGGTGGTAGAATATACAATGAAAACTTCCAGCCTGCTTAATACTAGTCTCATTGGTCTTTGCCTCTGATAAGACACAGCTCTCCATGCATCATAGGGATTAGGTATCTTGGCCTATATACTTTACTATTAGAAACCTTCCTCATAAGATTTGCTGTGCACAAAAGATAATCAGTCTTCAGAAGATTGCCTATCTTCCTATTATTAAGAAGATTGACCAAGTCATAAAGATCCAGCTTTATCATGCTTGTATGGCTGAGATACTTAAGTATAAGTCTCAGTGGTCTTATCTATACTATCAGATACTAATAATGCCATAGCTATTAAGGCCTTGAGTACTACTGGCATGTTTGTTGAATATGCTGATGATTACATTCAATACTATTTCCTAGTAGTAGCTGGATTTATAGCTGATTATGAAGAGCAAGTTTTGATTATAGATATAAAAAACAACTGGTACTATTCAATCTGTCTTATCCCTCCCACTGAGCATTAAGACCTCTTAAAGGTCTTCCTAACACACACATATAGATAGATGCAGGGCCAGATTCAGCAGCAAGAGGATAATCCCTTATCTATTGATTCTGTCATGACTGTTCATAATATCAACTCCTTTGCCTGGTGCCACCCATGAATCAATATCCATGAAGTAATGATGATTGATATTCTTCACCAGTTACTTAAGGATATAGTTCAGTACCTAGTTGAATGGCTCCAGGAAATAATTCAGAACCTTATCAAATCTACCTAATGAACTAAGAATCAGGCAACCCCACTAATATTTCAGGCAGGTAGAACTGAACAGCTTGATGACTGATTTGAGCATGTTCCTCCCTATTCAGATCTTTGGCATTTTACCAACTTTAGCTGCTTTAAATAGTGGTCTGGGTTACAGCACAAGGCCCTATCACAGCAATTAATTCCAGTTATTATCTCTTTACTGCTCCATCAGTGCTAACCTGCCCTCCTATATGTCCAAGCTGTGATTGACTTTCTATTCTGTGCACAGTATTACTCTCACAATGATGAAACCCTAGGATACTTGAAGAATGCCCTGAAGCAGATTGATATGCTTAAATAGGCATTTCATCTTTATCATCTACCCTCTAAGAAATGTGACCCATCTAATGTTAGCCACTTCAACTTTATAAAATTTTATATCCTTATCCACTACATTGAGTTCATTTGCAAATATGAAACCCTGGATGACTTTAATACTGAGTACAGTGAGACTAGCTACAAATATCATGTAAAGGCCTATTACTGTAATACCAACAAATGCATTGGCCATGAATGGCAGCTGATCAAGCACAGTTAGAGGCATATGCATATGGTAGAGTCAGAGAACACATTACTTCATGCTAATACCATTAGTTCAAGTATAATTACAGCTGAAGATTAACTTGGGATAAAGTTGGCCACTACATTATGAGTCATTGACTTAAAGAATATCTTATGGCATCCTTCATGAGGAGACCTCTATCAATCACTGCCATGTCATGTCATAATAGTTAGAGAGGTAGCTAAGAGACTGGGCTATATATGTGAGATTTTCCTGCATGCATTGCTGATTTTTATTGCATACAGACATCTTCAGCTCACCAGTAAGAAGGACTGGCACCCTACCTTGCAATTAATGCTTGACTATCACATACAGGTGCATGGGTCAGTTACCACATGAAAATAAAATGAGTGAGATCCATCTGACACAGATTATCTTGTTAAGGAGAAGATTCAATGCATGCCTGCATAGTAGGGGGCACTTGGCTGATAGCAGCAAGACTATGTTTGGTTGACTGATGGAAAAGCTTGTAATGAGAATAAGATGGTAGATGGGCCTTTTAAAGGGCAGATAGTTAGCCAGCTCTTACTGATAGTAACTATGATTGACTCTGGTGTTCAAGTGAATAAGCATGAAAGAATTTCCAATTGAAATGAAAATGCATGTTATACTGAGGCACTTATTGATATCCTCTGACTGTGTTCTAAGAAGCTGCATGATGTTCATAACATGTATGAAGTGAAGATATATATAAAGCCCAATCCATCTGATAATAATTCTAGTGGCTATATACACAAGTGTTGTTTTTACTCTGTGGAGACTATACAGCATGGTGCTCACCTTATTCCAACACAACTGAGTGATGTGCATGTAAATTCCACCACCAAGAGATTCTATATCAATAATTATATTGATTGGGACCAATATAACACTTTGTATAGTGAAACATGATTAGAAGATGGGCTTCAATTAGCAAATAAATGGGCATTCCAGTTAAAAGCTAGTATCAGAGAGTAAGAGTCAGTGGTTCAGAATCCAACTGAGAATGAAGAGAATAATACAGGCAAGAATGAAGAGAGTAGTACAGATAAGAATAATAAAGATGAAGAGGGGGTTCTAAGTGACTCAAGCAGTTATTCTATAGTTTCAGATGATTAATAGTAATAAGTGGTTGAGAGGAGTGATGAAGCA